>NQII01000719.1:84297-137045 GCA_002778355.1 Clitarchus hookeri
AAAAAAAAAAAAAAAAAAAAGGCTTAGTTTTGCTTTGAATCCCTGGACCAAATTTATCATCGTTGGAAACGAATAATCCTTTTCCTGCAGCTTTAGGTTAAGTATGTTGAGGTACTTTGTAATATCTACTAAAAATGCAAGATCGCATAATCATGATTCATTTTTAAGTAGATCTCTCTCAGCAGGCATTGCCTGCTTTTCTTCTAAAAACTCCAAGACCTGTACCCTCAAAAGAAGGAAATGTTTCAGCATTTCACCCTTAGACAGCCAGCGGACTGCACAATACAGATGCAACTCCCCGTGTTCATTTATTTCGTCCTCAAATAGAACCCTGAATTGTCTTCGATGAAGCGCTCTGACCAGAATATAATTAATGCAGAGTACTACAGGATCAAAAACTTCATCAAACTTCATATCTTTGGCACATAGAGCTTCCTGGTGGATGATACAATGATATGAAAACAATTCCCGGTCTAGGGATTGTTTTAACAAAGCCACACAACCATTGGTTTTTCCCGTCATTGCGGATGCTCCATCAGTACAAAAAGAATCCAGTTTTTCCCACTCCAAACCATTTTTCTCAACACATTCCTTAATTTTTAAAAATATGTCCTTCCCGGTACTTGTAGTTTCTAACTGGCAAAGCTCCAATAAATCTTGAAATACGTCGAAATTTTCTTCAACACACCTCACGAAGATGGCTAGTTGTGACATACTCGTCAAATCACAAGTTTCATCCAACGCCAGCGAAAAGTATTTGCATTTCGTAACAGTATCCGTTATTTGGCTGCTAATATCATTTGACAGATCTTCCACTCGTCTTGTCACAGTGTTTCTTGAAAGTGATATTCTGTCTGCTTTAATTTTCACATTTTTATCATTGAAGTTCTGTGAAAAAAAAAAACGACGAAGCTTCTTTCACAATTTCCCCATCCGAAAAAAAATGCTTCTTTTTTCTTGCTAAGAGTAAAGATATCTCGTATGATGTTTTCACCATAGATTCAAGTTCGTCAAATTTTTTTTTTCAAATAGATTCTGCTGGCCAAATATTTCTCTTTTTTTTTAAATATATATATAAACTCAGATCTAAGAGCACTTCCTTCCGGGTAATCTTGGTTGATTTTTAAATGATTTTGTTTAAAATGCCGTTCTAAATTATATTTGTTGGCGACGGCTACTGTAGTAGAACAAACAAGACATATGGGCTTCAGTGCTTTGCTCTCAGTAAACAAATAAAAAATGAAATTAATTATATGATGTTCCTTCTGTACCACGTCTGATATTAAAATCTAGCCTTTGCCTTTTTTTTCATAGCTCCGCTCCATGTGTAACATTACATACCTACTTGATTTTTATGTGCCTAAGTTTTAAGCTGGACCTCAAGCTAAAATACAAGACTCCGTTACAGTTTTGTTACAAGTAGTATATTGATTGATATCAATCACAATTTACCCTCCTACACTTTGCGATCCTACCTACCTACTTGAAAGTAGCGCGCAATCCTAGAAACAATAGTATTAACCAATAATAATAAATTTAATAAATAGGTACTAATAAAATTGTCGTATTAATACTCAGTACTTACCAATTCGTCTATTTATATTTTATATATATTTTGTTACTATATTTTTATATGAAACGATGTTAAGAAATTATCCCGTTCCGTCCGGTGCGAGGAAAAACACGTTACGTATGCTACGACCTTTAAAAAACAAAAGTCGACTCATNAACTCGGGTCATAAGTCGTTCCGCGTACGACCAATCGCGTTGCGGCTGGGGGTATTGTATTGGCAGCCGAACCCTGTTGGCGGGCAAATGCAAATGCGTTTGCGGACCGCTTTGCGGCCAGTGGGTCTGGGTTTGGCCAGCTTTGCATTAAACTGCAGGCGCGTGCGTTCAGCGCTCCTTCGTTTGACGACGGATACCCGCGTTCGAGTCCCTGCGGATACACGCTCGGATTTTCACGTGTGGGGAACGTGGTGCGCGTTGCGTCACGCTTTCAGTAACTTTTATACCATAAGGGTTTATTCCCACCTCAAATTGCACCCTCCTTTCCGCGGCACTTACTTTATATGTGCTAAATGTAATGTATCACGTATTAACATTTTAGAGAAAGAACGTATTTTAAGTAATATTTCTCGGCTGCTTCTGCTACCCCCTACTTCGTGATGATCAGAAAATTCGTCCCTAGTTTAGTTTATTGCATCGTTCAAATCTTTAATACGTACAGGTGTGTACAAAAATACTGGAAAAGTCGAATTTCTATGTGTCACGTAATTAGGGACAGGAACATTTCGCGTTTCAAACGACCTGTGGGCTAGACTCTATCGTCCTACTTGTTTTCGAGCCTCAGATATCTCTTCATTGGCTGCTGCCTCGGTGTGCAGGCAGTCTACCTCAGACCAGGTGGCACGGGATGCGGTGTTGGTTTCCTTGCAGGTCTGCTGCAAACATTACATACATGTACGCGTGTTTGAAGTCTAGCTTGTCCTACAATGAATTAGCGAAATTTTCCAATCCCTACGCATAATAAGTAAATCGAAACAAATATTCTATGTAATTATATACATATATATATATATATATAGTCAAGATTTGTTTTGTAGGCATAATTATTCGCCAACAAAATAACAAATGCTAATTATTTTTTTTAGTTGCTTTGCAAATATTTTATATTTGAAAAACTAATATTTTATATTTGAAAAACTTTTTTATATGTTTATATTTATTAATAGCTGCCTTTCTTTCTGAGTATGCAGAATTTTTAATGAATGTATTTTTAAGCTTTTTCCAGATTTTTCTTTGCTTTAGATATTCATCCCATGTCCGATACGTTATTATAACTTTTCTGCAGTATTTCCCCTAAATCATGAATTTTTCGCCTAGGTAATTTAAAACGTAATGTCTGGAGGTACACACTTCCAGCTTACTCTTCACTGGTTCAGTGTGATTCAGTCTACTGGTTCAGTGTGATTCAGTCCACTAGTTCAGTGTGATTCAGTCCACAACGATAAGGAAGTACAACGGGTCTCGATGCAGCAGCTGCTCGGTAAACCAAGTATCACATAAATGTACGTGCTAGTTTACTTTCACCATGACCGATGCTTTTATCACGTTGTCGTCGTAATCAACGCCTTTATGCTGTAACCAATCAATAATAAAAATGTCGTTTTCTCTGGAGTTCTCTTTGTAGAAACCAATTTTTTGTTTAGAGTTGTGGTAAAAGACGCAGCCCGTTGTTCTACAAACACAACGTGCCATTGCCACGTGGACAGCCTTTGAATAAGAGGATAGAAGTTCGCCTCCAGCAAACCTCGTATCGCCTTTTTTTTGTAAGGTATTATTAATGACTTCCTTACCTTCAACTGACAACTTATTCAGTCCTGCGAAAAAGAACGTCGAAGAAAGTTTTTTTTTTCCTTTTTCATTAAGCAGGCTGTACTATCGACACGCACACCATTCAATTATTTTAGGACGGCCTGTCGTTCGTTTAGCCTATAGTTCCATCTTAGTAGTTTCTTCGCTGTTCGTCAGGACGAAGGTGTTTACGTTGCCATAACGTGACGTCTTCTCTGTCTAGTAAAAATAAATTCTTTCGAAGTGCAAAATTGTTGAGGATAACGATTTGTTAAAAATTCGTCAAATAACGTTTAAAATTTGAAAAAAAAAAAAAAAAAAAAAAAAAACTGTTTATGAATTATAATTTATGGCATGCAGTCAGCAGCAGTGAGATACTCAATAAATATGTAGTTACTTTTAAAGTAAAATTTGGGGTTCGGGAAGTTATGTGTAGCGTAACTAAGTATCATTATAATAAATACTCGCCAAATTAAAAGTTATTATTTTCGTTACACTTCATTATTTCTTCTCATCTCCTCTCATCTCACAATAGATGTGCGATTTCCAGTGCTGCGGAAGTTATTTTATACAAAAATTACAATATCCCACTAACTCCAGAAAACTGATTACTTAGGCCTACATGAAAAAAGTATATCTTTGATAGATATACAGCTGATCATACCACACTTTTATAAAACAAACTGTACAATGAAGTAGGTAAAACACCCCATTAGTTTTTTTTACTTGCATTCCAGGAAACACAGTGGTACAGATTTTCAAAATAAGTTGAAAAAGTGGCGTGAGTGACAAGAAAAAGATTATTGGGTAAAACATTAAGTTGGCTGCCTGGTTGGAGATGTTTTGCGTGTTCTGCGTGTTCGAGACCCAGAAGCGCGACATACAAAGGCGACAAAAGTAAAGGCATCGAACGTCTGTAGTATTTACGCTCAAAGCAGCGCGTGGTACGTTAAACTGAACAGAAAAGGGAAATGCATTCTTTTCAGCAAGCTGGAAGATTTTTTTTTTTTTTTATATATATTTTTTTCCGAAAGTGACAAACTTATGGAAAAATATATTTGAACATGAGTGTTTCCTTTAGAAAAATCTATGTGCAATATCTGTCAATTGGCCGTATTTCTATGAGGAAATAACGTCCCCAGCCATCTCACTCTATTTTCTAAATATATTTTATTGCTACCCGTATTTCAATAAAACTTGACACACTTCACTCGTAGATATATTTCACGATTTTCCCTTACAATGTCCATGTAACATCTTTTCAAGTAAACGTGTTCTGTTCATTTTTACAAGAAAACTTGTAGGTGATTTTTTTGTAGAAAAATATTTCATTCCAAATATTCTGTCAAAATCCAAGAGTAACAAGTCAGATATCATTCTTATTTATGTCTTGGAATTCTGAAGGATTGGGAAAGGGTGGGTAAGCTTTGAATACGTCGAAGTTAAGATCCACAACAACTTCTTATTCACATACATGATGGAAGTATAGAATCGTGTAGAAGACTTGCCAATTTCAATACTTACTACCCTCTACGGAACAAATAAACAATAATCTCTAAATCTTCATCTGAAAATTAAACAATGTAATACTGATTACCCTCTAAGTGCAAAACGAACAATAAAAATAACAATAACCTCTAAATATTAATCTGAAAATCAAATAACTGAATCGCCAATACAATCAAGTAATCTGAAATCAAAAAATTATAATAATTATTCCTGGAAAATCGTAACGTTACAACTTGTTATTCCTGTACTATTTGTGGCTGTTAAAAGAGGTGAGTTGGGGACACACAAAAATCCAATTAATTTACATTTCCTACCCTTTGTTCTTGTACTCATCATGACCATTGGGCACTAACGGTTGCCTAGAATACTTCCAGTTTATGTTCAGTATGTATAGTTAGGCCCATGGCATGTTTGGGTTGAATGAATTAGTTATTAGCAAGTTTCACACGTTTCCCTTTTAGGATCTAAAGTCTCGATTGTTACCCGTACGATATTCGAACTTATGAACCTGTAAAGTAATTTCGGAGAAGTGTATTAAAATGTCTTGACAAGCTCTTTAACCATGAAATGACAGCTCACGAAAATTGCAAACTAATCAGAAAAAAATGAGATTTAGCTTATCAAAAGGAAGTAGGTTTAGGCCCTACTCAAAATCCCGGTTTCGATAAACTGACACTTTTTATTTTCACGCGTTAAAAGAACCAATTTTCTAAGTAGTTTGCAACAAAAGCGTACAGCTTTATTATAACTTTTCTAGAATTTCACACTATTATAAGTAGCTTAGGCCTACAGTTTCACAGCAGTGCCCTTAATTTTTTTTAGCGTAATTCATATGTGGCATGGACAATATTGTTATAGTTGTCTCAAAACAGTAACTCACGTATTAATTGCACTGTTTCTGTATGCTTATGAATTTAGATTGTATGGTGTTTATTCTGACACCCCCATTCCATAAATCAAAACGATGCCACAAAATTTATGCCCGAAACACGTAGATACTTTGAAGGTAACTTATTGCAATTTGAAACATTTGATGGACTTTTACGTCGATAGAAGTGAAAGTCTTTCATTTAAATTAGAATTTAATTTCATGTTATGGTTATGGAAAGCCTCTTACTTTAGCATCGCTGCACTGTTTTTTATTCCTCTAGTTCTTAGAGGCAAGGTATATTCTGTGCCTATTCAAGTTGTCTTTTTCCAAAAGTGTGTTAGAGTACTTAATGGGAAAATAAAGTAGATTATTTTAATACCATCAAGGACAAGTATTCCATCGCATGTTAAGTGTGGTTGTAGTCTCCATACCGACGATTTTGAGCGAAATAAATTATTAAATGCTTTCTCTCATTGTCTGATGTTTACTGATGTCGATTTTAATTTAGCGTGTTGCTCTGAGTGATTTCAGTAGGTTTTTGTTATATTAGTTAAGAGCCATATATAGCTAGGTAATTTTTAGTTCGTACGGAGCTGCCGTCTTCTTGCAATAATCGTGGATTACAGGAGGAAGGCATTAAGACTTTTGCCTGGTTGATAATTTGGTATAGAGAAATACATGTTAAAAAAATTCTGTTTTTGAAGACAATTTTGAAGATATGAACTTGAAAAAAACACCTAAGCGTGAGAATTTATACTTTCAAGCTCTGTATCAAGACCATTCGTATTTCAGTAATTTTTTATTTAATGATTAGGTTCTCTTATCTTTCCAGAAAACAGGCTATACATTAATTTTATAAAAAGCATCGACAGCAAAAAAGCACATACACTAACGTTTGTGAAAAATGCAACACCAAGAAGGATACATGTGATTGCAATAAACTGTATTTCACAGATTAGGTACATGAAAATACACAATTTATTGGGATTACAAAACTATGTATGATCTCTGTCCTTGAGAATTCAATATGGTGTGAAGTCCCCACGTGCTTCAATCAGAGCCCCTAAACGTCGTGGCATGGAATCAAAGAGGATCTGGATATGTTCCTGGGGAATCTCCCTCCACGCAGTTTTTATGAGAGTCCACAAAGCATCAACAGTGATTGCTGGAGGACAGTGACGAACAAGTCGCCAACCAACCAAATCCCATACATATTCGATGGGTGACATGTCAGGTGAACGTGCAGGCAAGGGAAGCAGTGTTACCCGTCGTTCATTGAAGAAGGCTTCCACATTCCTCGCCACATGTGGCCTGGCATTTTCCTTCTGAAATATCAGATGTGAAGTTGCCTGAATTAGGGGCAGTACCTCGGGCTCTAAATCTTCCCTGATGCATTAGTTGCTGGTCAGATTGTTCTCAATGCGTAGGAGTTGATATCGCATGTTGTATCCAATGGCGTCTTACACCATTACACTTGGTGTTTATCCGCTATGCCGCTCTCCAATGCAGGCTGCCAGATTGCGGTCATCACGGTGGCGTCTAACACATATGAGGTCATCACTGCATCACTGTAGGACAAGTTGAAGCGGGACTCGTCCGAAAGCACTAGATTTTGCATCTCAACACGCCAGCGACGGCGTTCACGTGCCCATTGCAGTCTGAGGTATTGGTGGTTTCTGGCCAATGGAAGCAGGCGCAATGGCTTGTGTGCCACCAGTCCATACTGCAGCAGAAGGCGTCGAACCATCGACGCAGACAGGTTCACACCCGTTGCAGTGCTCCAGTGTCGAGCCAACACTGTAGACTAGGTTGTATGGTTCATTACGGCCATGCGGACAATATGGCGGTTATCCCGTCATAGCGTGGTCCAGCACTCGCTTGTCGCTGCGTACAACCCTCTTCTATCCACTTGTTACACACACGCATCGCTGTCGTAGCAGCATGCCCTGTACGAGTCGAAGTGTCACGGTACGACAAACCCGTTTCTGGGAGACCGACCATTCTGCCCCGTTCGAACTCACTCGCATGCCTATATGGCGCCCGTTGACGTCGACGAGGTATACTGGCTCTTACTTTCACCTCGTTTGACGGCTCTTCACTGACTGAGCTTGGGGTAACTCTGAATTTTCCGGTCACACACGAGAGAGTGCCGCTGGGCCTTCGTGTAAACCTTTTCTCTGCAATCGTAATCACTTATTGCTGGTACACTGTTCTACACATCCTCCGAGTTTGGATTCATTCGGGCCATTCTTTGTGGGTTTTGTAATTTTCACAAACAATTGTGTATTTTTCAGCTCAAGAAAGTCCCCGGTAGTATATATCTATCTTTAAAAGGAACGCCAAATAACAGAATTTCAGTAGCATGTATTTCCCTATACCTAATTCTCAACCAGGCAACAGCCTTAAGGAGAGCCGCATATCATCCCCGATGGACACGTCTGTTACAAAGTGCTCGCGTTAAGTTATATAGTATTATAGCAATTTTACTCTAGAGTATAGGGTAAGTTGATGGCATGAGCGAATATTGTTATTAGTTGAAATGAAACGTTTAAGTCAGCGGTGAAGAGGTCTCTCTAGTAAACAAATGTTAAACGCCTCAAAGACACGTCCAGCTGCACGGGAGCATGGCGGCGGCGATGCAAAGTAGTGTACACAAGCTACGCTTGTGTTCTGTTTCCTCGGACTTGTAGTTTTGATAAAGCAATCTGTTCCGAAAATTTACAGCATTGTCGTTATAGTCTAAAACACTGTTTTACACAAAGATAAATATCGCAAACAAAGGACTATTTAACACCGATTTTTTTTACCTTGACACCTTTCAAAGACAACGTTTATGTTTAAATTAGCAAATTTATAAATTGGAAACAAAATATAGACTTTCATCTCTATCCTGAAAAAATATTAACATTGAAATATTCCATAATTATTTTAAAAATTAGAATGGACACAACTGCACACAATGAGAGCTGTATATGACAACTCGGGAGGCTCCTTAGCGACGAGATCTTGAGCGCATGAGGGTGAAATTAGGTGAAGGTGCAGCAATGGCGGAATGCAAGGGTGGGGGAAATGGGAGTGCCCCGAGAAAATCCACCGGCCAACGGCAACGTCCGCCACGTTTATCGTTGTTATTAAATAAAATAATATATCACCTTTGTGTTGTATAAATTAATACGCCAAACCAAGGTATACAGGAGTTACGATATTTAGTTGGGGCAGCCTGTATGTTACATATCTTATAGGTGGACACAGCTTCCACGTGATTGACGTAAGGTTTCTGTACCCTCACATACAAAAAATAACACAGAGAAGATTTCCAAATGACTGCAGCACNAAAATAACACAGAGAAGATTTCCAAATGACTGCAGCACGGGAAAATTTTTTCAGAAATCTTATCTTCTTTTTAAAAGTCTCTTTACTTTGAGATATACATGCACTGACATCTAGCAAAATTTTCCATTCAGGGTACGCTTGAAATTTTTTCAGTATATTATGTTATTTTATTTCATAGTAAGACTGTCGTTTCCAGAATTCTACGTTTTTTTGTTTTGCAACTTTATTTATTGTGCTACACAATAGTCGTCTGAATTAGAACTCTTTCAATTGCCTTGGCTGGGCTACAAATGTGGATGAAATGAGAAGCACCACAATAACATGAGAAACTAAGTAAACAGAGTTACGGGAAAGACCCTAATAAATTTATATCACAGACTCAATGGCTGCTTCTCAGGTGTTGGTAAATAGTAGGTGTCAAAAACGAGCCTGCTAATCATGCCTTGTAGACCAGTGCTCCCAAGAGTCCTTCTGAGATCGTNGTCTCCATACCGACGATTTTGAGCGAAATAAATTATTAAATGCTTTCTCTCATTGTCTGATGTTTACTGATGTCGGTTTTAATTTAGCGTGTTGCTCTGAGTGATTTCAGTCGGTTTTTGCTATATTAGTTAAGAGTCATATATAGCTAGGTAATTTTTAGTTCGTACGGAGCTGCCGTCTTCTTGCAATAATCGTGGATTACAGGAGGAAGGNGCTAGGTAATTTTTAGTTCGTACGGAGCTGCCGTCTTCTTGCAATAATCGTGGATTACAGGAGGAAGGCATTAAGGCTTTTGCCTGGTTGAGAATTTGGTATAAATAAATACATGATAAAAAAATTCTGTTTTTGAAGACAATTTTGAAGATATGAACTTGAAAAAAACACCTAAGCGTGAGAATTTATACTTTCAAGCTCTGTATCAAGACCATTCGTATTTCAGTAATTTTTAATTTAATGATTAGGTTGTCTTATCTTTCCAGAAAACAGGCTATACATTAATGTTACAAAAAGCTTCGGCAGCAAAAAAGCACATACACTAACGTTTGTGAAAAAATAACACCAAGAAGGATACATGTGATTGCAATAGACTTTATACCACAGATTAGATACATGAAAATACACAATTTATTAGGGTTACAAAACTATGTATGATCTCTGTCCTTGAGAATTCAGTATGGTGTGGAGCCTCCACGCGCTGCAGTCAGAGCCCTTAAACGTCGTGGCATGGAATCAAAGAGGACCTGGATATGTTCTGGGGAATCTCCCTCCACGCAGTTTTTATGAGAGTTCACAAAGCATCAACAGTGATTGCTGGAGAACAGTGACGAACAAGTTGCTGACCAACCAAATCCCAGACATGTTCGATGAGTGACATGTCAGGCGAACGTGCAGGCCAGGGAATCTGTGGTACCCGTCGTTCAACGAAGAAGGCTTGCACATTCCTCGCCACATGTGGCCTGAAATTTTCCTGCTGAAGTATGGCATGTGAAGTTGCCTGAATGAGGGGCAGTACCCCGGGCTCTAAAACTTCCCTGATGTATCCGTTGCTGATCAGATTGTTCTCAATACGTAGGAGTTGATATCGCATGTTGTATCCAATGGCGTCTTACACCATTACACTTGGTGTTTATCCGCTATGCCGCTCTCCAATGCAGGCTGCCAGATTGCGGTCACCACGGTGGCGTCTAACACATATGCGGTCATCACTGCATCACTGTAGGACAAGTTGAAGCGGGACTCGTCCGAAAGCACTAGATTTTGCATCTCAACACGCCAGCGACGGCGTTCACGTGCCCATTGCAGTCTGAGGTATTGGTGGTTTCTGGACAATGGAAGCAGACGCAATGGCTTGTGTGCCACTAGTCCAGACTGCAGCAGACGGCGTCGAACCATCGACGCAGACAGGTTCACACCCGTTGCAGTGCTCCAGTGTCGAGCCAACACTGTAGACTATGTTGTATGGTTCATTACGGCCATGCGGACAATATGGCGGTCATCCCGTGCTGTAGTCACATAGCGTGGTCCAGCACCCGCTCGTCGCTGCGTACAACCCTCTTCTATCCACTGGTTCCACACACGCATCGCTGTCGTAGCAGCATGCCCTGTACGAGTCGAAGTGTCACGGTATGACAAACCCGTTTCTGGGAGACCGATCATTCTGCCCCGTTCAAACTCACTGACATGCTGAAATGGCGCCCTTTGACGTCGACGAGGCATACTGGCTCTTGCTTTCACCTCGTTTGACGGCTCTTCACTGACTGAGATTGGCGTAACTCTGAATTTTCCGGTCATACACGAGAGACCACCGCTGGGCCTTCGTGTAAGCCTTTTCTCTGCAATCGTAATCACTTATTGCTGGTACACTGTTCTACACATCCTCCGAGTTTGGATTCATTCGGGACATTTTTCTGTGGGCTTTGCAATTTTCACAAACAATAGAGTATTTTTCAGCTCAAGAAAGTCCCCGGTAGTATATATCTATCTTTAACAGGAACGCCAAATAACAGAATTTCAGTAGCATGTATTTCCCTATACCTAATTCTCAACCAGGCAACAACAGCCTTAAGGGGAGCCGCATGTCATCCCCGATGGACAAGTCTGTTACAAAGTGCTCGCGTTAAGTTATATAGTATTATAGCAATTTTACTGTAGAGTATAGGGTAAGTTGATGGCATGAGCGAATATTGTTATTAGTTGAAAAGAAACGTTTAAGTCGGCGGTGAAGAGGTCTCTTTAGTAAACAAATGTTAAACGCCTCAAGGACACGTCCAGCTGCACGGGAGCATGGCGGCGGCTATGCAAAGTAGTATACACAAGCTTCGTGTGCGTTCTGTTTCCTCGGACTTATAGTTTTGATAAAGCAATCTGTTCCGAATATTTACAGCATTGTCGCTATAGTCTAAAACACTGTTTTACAGAAAAATAAATATCGCAAACAAAGGACTATTTAACAGCGATTTTTGTTGACCCTGACACCATTCAAAGACAACGTTTATGTATAAATTAGCAAATTCATAAATTGGAAACAAAATATCGACTTTCATCTCTATCCTGAAAAAATATTACCATTGAAATATTCTATAATTTTTTAAAAATTAGAATGGACACAACTGCACACAATGAGAGCTGTATATGACAACTCGGGAGGCTCCTTAGCGACGAGATATTGAGCTCATGCGGGTGAAATGAGGTGAAGGTGGAGCAGCGGTGGAATGCAAGGGCGGGGGAAACGGGAGTACCCCGAGAAAATCCACCGGCCAACGGTAACGTCCGTCACGTTTATCGCTGTTATTAAATAAAATAATATATCATCTTTGTGTTATATAATTAATACGCCAAACCAAGGTATACAGCAGTTAAGATAATTTGTTGGGGCAGCCTGTATGTTACATATCTTATAGGTGGACACAGCTTCCACGTGATTGACGTAAGGTTTCTGTACCCTCACATACAACAAATAACACACAGAAGATTTCCAAATGACTGCAGCACGGGAAAATTTTTTTCAGAAATCTTATCTTCTTTTTAAGTCTCTTTACTTTGAGATATACATGCACTGACATCTAGCAAAATTTTCCAGTCAGGGTACGCTTGAAATTTTTTCAGTATATTGTGTTATTTTATTTCATAGTAAGACTGTCGTTTCCAGAATCCTACGTTTTATTGTTTTGCAACTTTATCTATTGTGCTACACAATAGCCGTCTGAATTTGAAGTCTTTCAATTGCCTTGGTTTGGCTTCAAAGGTGGATAAAATGAGAAGCACCACAATAACATGAGAAACTAAGTAAACATAATTACGGGAAAGACCCTAATAAATTTATATCACAGACTCAATGGCTGCTTCTCAGGTGTTGGCAAATAGTAGGTGTCAAAAACGAGCCTGCTAATCATGCCTTGTAGACCAGTGCTCCCAAGAGTCCTTCTGAGATCGTNAAATAGTAGGTGTCAAAAACGAGCCTGCTAATCATGCCTTGTAGACCAGTGCTCCCAAGAGTCCTTCTGAGATCGTGATCACAAACCATTTTCAGGAAAAAAGGATGTCGTGAAGAAATCAAGCCGAAGGTCATCGAATAAGAGTTTGATATCGTGTCAGCCAAAATGGGTTTCACTGAATTTTTGTCCATAAAGGATGCAATATATATATTTTTTTCATTTCTGACACATGACATGGCTATAAAAATTATAAGACTGTGATGAAAAAAAAAGTGAATTCATGGTAATATTCGTGCTGCAATTGCCCTACACAAGAGTGTATTTAATGTATTTGATGATAAACTGCAGCCAAAACACTATGTTTATGATACTTTTCAAGTTAGATAAATTTTATTCAGCACATCTTGGAAAACTTTCTTAATTTCCGTCTATGTGCACTGTGTAGACCTCAAACTGTCCAATGAACTCGGGATTTTCCATGTCTGTTAAATCACGAAATCGGTTAAACATCAGCAGTTCCAAGTCGCAACTTGTGTTTTATCTGAAGCGATTCATGTTATTTATAAACAAGAATATCAACAAGAAGAATTATGAAATTGAAGTAATGAATCTTTGGGCTTCTTTAGTACAAAATAGAAAACGGACTCCAAAATATAGGCGCATGGATACATATTTTCATTTTGGTGGTGGTAGCACAAGTATCCTTCGTCTACGTTGCTTGCATGTCTGTAATTTTATAGCACGCGTGTCTTCACGATCCTTCGAATGCATTTGTGGTATGAAATAAGTAACTCCGAATAAACGACGCAACCAGTGATATTGCCCAGAAAACATAGACCAGTCTTAAAATAAACGTAAAATATAGGCGGGCGACTTCATGCTCATTGTCTGCCAACATAACGAAGTGAACATTCGTAGTTTACTCTGTGTTCTCAAGTTGGCAGTTAACGTCGGCGAACAGATGAATAAGATAAGGTTCTGCCGTTGCANCGTAGTTTACTCTGTGTTCTCAAGTTGGCAGTTAACGTCGGCGAACAGATGAATAAGATAAGGTTCTGCCGTTGCACTGTTGAGTTGAAACTGTTTCCTTGTACGCTCTTTGCCTCGCAAGGCTGCATTCTGCGCGCTCCAATACGGCGGTCGTGGCGCTACTGTGCCCATCTCATTTGCCCGCACTTTTTCCCCCTCCCTGCACCAAACAGTCACCCTCTATTCACACCACCCTCAACCCCNCCCATCTCATTTGCCCGCACTTTTTCCCCCTCCCTGCACCAAACAGTCACCCTCTATTCACACCACCCTCAACCCCCGCTCCACCCGCAGGGACCAGATATTTGCATAATTGAATGTCGGTCGCAGACTTCGCGGGGTGGTGCAGTTGTCAGACCCGCCGGTCTCCCCCTTCTAATAAAAATCCCTCTCTACAACACTACCCCCTACTTCTCCCAGTCATCACCACTCCAACCGCTGTCCCTACAACACAGCGCAACCTGGAATCGCAAATGAAATTGGCTAATGCATAGGAAATATTAAAGCGGGCAGCCGAGCCACTCAGCTCGGTCGCCGCCCGTTGAAACTTCTCGCGCTGTTCATTTCCTTTTTTATTTTTATCGGCAGTTGCCTTGTCGCGGTTACTCGACTTCGGAAATCAAATATCGACCGATCCTTCTCCCTGCGGTGAAAGGGGCGACTGTTAAGTTTTGTTTTGCATGGAAACGAATTATTCTTCTCGAGTGTTGTGTAGGCGGAGTGCTTGCTTTCAGCTCGGGGAAAATAATGTGAACACTAGGCACGTAGCCTGATATTACAGGTACGAGCACTTGCACGACATCATCCAGGACTAAAGTTATTCAAGTGGAAGGCGTTTAGTGCACTGGTCGAAATATTCTTACTGTTACAGCTAGGATCAGTAATGACCAGGAATTCAAAGTAAATAAGGTTAGGGCGCATACATATGTGTTCGTAGATTTCCGTAAAAATGGAATATTTATAAAAAAACAAAATGAAGAATGGTTGAAACAAAATATGCACCTGAAATGCCATAACGTTATACAGTATCAACAGCAAAAAACGATATACATGCTTTACAGTTTTAAAGGACAGATTTATAGGTGGACTTAACACCGTCTCTTAAGGGAATAAAACTAACAGAAAATAAACCTTTTATAATGCAAGGGTGTAAAAATACTGAGCAATGAAATGAAATGTTTTAAATTAAAACATTATAGACTGGAGTAGGTTTTTGACAACTTATCCGCCTAAGCAGAGGCATAAATTGCTGCTATAAGTAAAGTATTTTATCATGGCTCTTAATTATTAACTTCCTTTGTTTTGTAGTGAAAATCACAACACTGCATTACGTTTTATAAGGTACTTATTACGCGTGGCCGCTTCGCCTCCATGCCCTTCCCCTCCCCCTCGGGCGAGCTTAGTGCAGTTCACCCCAGGATGTCGTCACCAGTGCCTGGAGGGGAGTTGGAGCCACCGCACAGGCTGCGCTAACGCCTATGGGACAAACGTCACTCCTATCTTTGGATGAATGAGTGACTTGAGAGCCATTGCGCAAATGTTCTGCTCATCACCTTCCTCGGCGCGACTCGAGGTGCGAAGAACCTTCTGGGCCAGGTCAGACCAGCTATATAAGCAGCGGTGCGACTCTGTGAGAACAAACTTGGACGGCCATTAGTGCTATGCGTGTGCGATCATCGGAACGACGGGCGACGGCGCAGTGTGTGCGGACATCGGGAGAGCATATAATAAGATTGACCAACTGGACTGTGAGAGAGCGAGACTTGATGCGCGGGTGGCGGACTTTTAAAGTGATGTAATGTATGGCGATCGACATTTTGACAATATATGTATGCACTTTGCCACAATGTTCTTCACAGACCAAAGTGATATTAGTAAATGAGTCTAGGATCTGCAGTTTTCACCAGGTACCTAAGTTTGCTAGCGAGATTAACTGGACAGAGCAAAAATGCAATTATTTACACAGTTAAAACTAATCTCGTTTACGTTAGTCATACTTCATACCGCTGAACAGATTTCAGTAGCTGAGAAGATAACACTATTTCTCTATGGGCCTCCAAATAACCACTACCAGAGTGAATGAGTGGGTGAAGAGATTTGGGTGGCTCTGATCATCGGAGTCTTGAGAACTGATGAGGGTGAAGCGAAGTGAATGTAGAGCAGTGCCGGAATGCAAGGGTGGGGGAAACGGAAAATCCCCGAGAAAACCCACCAACCAGCGGCATCCTGCATGCGAAAACCCGGGGGGGACCCCGCCAAGAATCGAAACCGGTTCGCCTTGGTGGGAGGCGAGTAGTCGAACCACTACATCACTGCGGCTTCACCACTACTAGAAGGTTATTACGAAAATGTACTACCTTTTCCATTTAACGTTCTACAATTTTTGGGCATACGAAAATCTGTTTAAGTTATTCCCATCAATTTTAACGAAGAACTCTTCATATGCCCAGCATATTTCCACACAGAGCAAGACATGCTACCATATAACTGGAAACAGCAATTTAAACACGACTCGCAAGTTGAAGCAGTTCTGNTCCACACAGAGCAAGACATGCTACCATATAACTGGAAACAGCAATTTAAACACGACTCGCAAGTTGAAGCAGTTCTGCAAGCTACAAACAGGCATAAAATATGCTCAAACTGGAAGATTTAACTTAATTGAAATTCAAAGCGTCCATGTTTATAGACGACGAAATAACCACCCCCGTTTTTTTACGTAACGTGACGGAGCTGAAGTTTTAATACCGAACTCAGTTCACAGNCACACAGAGCAAGACATGCTACCATATAACTGGAAACAGCAATTTAAACACGACTCGCAAGTTGAAGCAGTTCTGGAAGCTACAAACAGGCATAAAATATGCTCAAACTGGAAGATTTAACTTAATTGAAATTCAAAGCGTCCATGTTTATCGACGACGAAATAACCACCCCCGTTTTTTTACGTAACGTGACGGAGCTGAAGTTTTAATACCGAACTCAGTTCACAGNGACGACGAAATAACCACCCCCGTTTTTTTACGTAACGTGACGGAGCTGAAGTTTTAATACCGAACTCAGTTCACAGGAAGCTTGTCAAGAAGCCAGGGGAACGTGTTTGAAGTATCGGTGCGGTGCCAAGAACAATTAAACGGCGGATCGAACAATGCTTAGGGAGCGGAAGGAGATCGACACGTGGCTCCATCGGTTGCATGGGAAAGCCTTGCACGATGCCCGCCTGTAGCTCACAGCTGTCCAAGTTTTGTCCTATTTATTTATCGTTCGTTCTTTTGTCAAAAAAGAATGAGTTTTTTTTATTGACGACTTTTAACGTCCCTGCTTTACGCTAGAAGGTTAAATGGACCACGGTATACAAACTAAATAAAATGAAGTTAGTATTGATCCAAAAAAAAAACAAAAAAAAAAAACGAACATTCTTCCAAGCATTTTGCAGTATTCCTTCCTGGAGTCCCTTGCACGGTAGATCGGCGTTGCAGCAAACCACAGCACAGGTGTCGGCAAATGAATGAGTACAGGAGTAGTGCAATTTCATTTTAACGAATAATGACATCAGTGTTGTACAGTGCATTTAATTTACCATAAAACACATTGTCTGATCATTGGAATTGGGACTTACAAGGGTATTAGTCCCCGCCAACTAGTACTTATTCCTTTATCGCAGTTAGTTCCATTCCAAAATGTTAAACGAAATTTTTCTCACGACAGAGCATAAATAATTTATCTAATTATATTGGATATTTTCAGCTCGACAGCTTTTAGTCATTTTCAATGAGTAACCACCAGAAGAAAAAAAAAATATTCTTTGAGCGTCATTACAGAAATTAGACCAGCAAAGCAGCTAAAAAATAAAGGCTTTAGAAAATATACAAAACAGTGTGTTATGCTTTGTCCATCCATAATATATGAAACAAAGTTTGTAATGGAATCTGCGGCGAAAGTTTAAAAAATCCAATATATTAGGGCTGAACTCTTTTAATGGCTAGAGGATACGTGGAAAGATACGTAGTAGGCAGGTATACTGTGTACCATATAAGAAGGCCACATTCTTGACAGTTGAAAATCGCAGTGTCTTTTCGTTTATGTATCCATTCGCCATCAACAGGCGTGTCAAGAATAGGCTTTGATGTGGCGAGTCAGCGCGTCCAGGAGGTGCTGCTCCGTGCGGCAATTGGTGAACTGCTTGGGTGGCGCTGCATTCGTAAACGGAACTTGGTGGACGTGTGTAGGGTCGTTCGTAAACGCGGTACACAAAATATATGTTACTTTAAAAATTATACAGAGCTCGCGGGAAAATAAAATTATTTGTATATGCGCGTGAATACGTAATTTTAAACAAATCTATAATATGTTTCTGGGTGTAGTTCGGGATATTGATAACAGATGGCATGGAAGGGCATATTGCAAATGATGGTGCGCTTTTAACTCACAAGATGGCAGCACCTGGTTTGAAAGTCTGGAAACTGGATTTTTTCGTCACATTTGGATACGTATCGTTTTATTGTGCATCTCATTTTGAACACCTATACATTACTATTTTATCACGAAGTTTCGTTTCTAAAACTAAAAACTGCTGTTTTGTGACCACGTAAAATAAAATGTATTAATTAATCTAAGAACTCTTTCTTATCCACGTATCTTCTGCTTGTGTGATGTGCTTCGGCACTGCTCTCAGAATAGCCAACGTAATATNACTTTAAAAATTATACAGAGCTCGCGGGAAAATAAAATTATTTGTATATGCGCGTGAATACGTAATTTTAAACAAATCTATAATATGTTTCTGGGTGTAGTTCGGGATATTGATAACAGATGGCATGGAAGGGCATATTGCAAATGATGGTGCGCTTTTAACTCACAAGATGGCAGCACCTGGTTTGAGAGTCTGGAAACTTTGGATTTTTTCGTCACATTTGGATACGTATCGTTTTATTGTGCATCTCATTTTGAACACCTATACATTACTATTTTATCACGAAGTTTCGTTTCTAAAACTAAAAACTGCTGTTTTATGACCACGTAAAATAAAATGTATTAATTAATCTACGAACTCTTTCTTATCCGCGTATCTTCTGCTTGTGTGATGTGCTTCGGCACTGCTCTCAGAATAGCCAACGTAATATCAACTTTTGTTCGTTCGTGCATCAGCTGATACAGGATTTTGTAAATGGCAGGTTATTTGTTTTCAATATATTAAGTTGCCACTCACTGACTGTCAGAAAGTGGCCTTCTTATATGAAATGAACTATATATAGGGTTGGCAGCAGGGTCAGTTGACGTGAAATAAATTATTCAAATAAGCACGAACAAAGATGATATTGACCATGGCCTGTATTAAGGATACATCCCATAATCTGCCTGGATTGTCGGATTGAGAATCGAATCCGGGTCCTCCCGAATGCGAGTATAGCGTGTTAAGGCTCCCGCCTAACTAGAGCTTGAACTGCATTGCAGTGTGTTTGAAACACTCTTTTTTTCTAAGAAACTATTAAATGTGCGTCCGATGTGCTGACCTGCGAAAAGAACACACACATCAGGTGAGGGTTGTAGAGTGCTTTTAAGATGTCACCCACATTAGAAACACCATTTCAGAGTGCTCCAAAATAACTTAAAACGGTTTTTTTCAAGGTGCTGTATCTGAAATATATACGCGCCAGATACGCACAAAACTACTCAGGGGCCCTGCATTGAACCTTCCTATTGACTTTCCACCAATAAAGTAATAGGGTCGCCCCTGAAAGTCCCATTGGTACACGCAGTGCGACGAGAACACAGTTGAGAGGCTTGCGCCTAGCGGCGATGGCGCACTTGATGCGCGTGGCAGTGTCGCTCTTATAGCTTCCGCGCTTCTCGGCCTCAAACGTAGAAAAAAACGCTAAATAAGCGGGAGCCTAAACACTGCGCCACATCGTTCGGAGAACGACACGTACTAACTTAAACTACATTTCGTATGCAATGGAGTCAGAAAACCGCACGATAAAAAAAAAAGGAACACTCGCAGTTAAGCTATTCTATATCGAATTCTGGGGCTACGAAAGACTTGAGGCGTCTACGAAAATTGATCTGGCAGTTAGATTGATAGGCTCTATAATGGGATTCGGCTTTCTGTCACACTCAAGGTAGAAGTAAAATTGCTTCTAGTGAATAACTGCACCCGACTGTACAGCACGAAGAAATCATTAAAAAGCAGTACATACGCTGCCAAAATTCTCAGGACAGTACTATTTATATTGCATAAGAAAGAAGATCGCATGTACTTTGTAAAATTGTAAAATATATTGCTGGAATTTACTTATTATAAGGTTTATTTAAATAAATTATTAAGAATTTATTAAAAAATCGTTTTTGTTGCGTATTGCTAGCTTATATTTCCCAGAAAGCACATTTGGTAACCACCTACCCCCTTTTATCAAGAAAACCCGTCATAATGTATGTAACATAAATTAGTAATATTGTTTGCATATACACTAAAGAGCCAAAAAAAACTGGTACACCTGCCTAATATCGTGTAGCGCAGAATAGCCGCAAGACGATGTGGCGTGGACTCGACTAATGCCTGAAGGTGTGCAGGAGGCAATTCACACCACGAATCCTGCAGGGAAGTCCACAAATCCATACGAGTGCGAGGCGGTGGAGATCTCTTCTGAACAGCGCGTTGCAAGGCATCCCAGATATGCTCAATAATGTTCATTTCTGGTGATTTAGGTGGCCAATGGAAGTGTCTTAAGTAAGAAGAGTGTTCCTGGAGCCACTCGGTAGCAACTCTCGACGTGTGGGGTGTCGCATTGTCCTGCTGGAATTGTCCACGTCCGTCGGAATGTACAATGAACACGAATGGCTGCAGGTGATCGGACAGGATGCTTACGTATCTGTCACCTGTCAGATGTCACATCTAGACGTATCAGGGGTCCCATTTCACGCCAACTGCACACTCCCCATACCATGACAGAGCACCCACCAGCTTGAACAGTCACTTGTTGACATCTAGGGTCCATGGATTCATGAGGATGTCTCCATATCCGTACACGTCCATACACCTGATACAATTGGAAATGAGACTCGTCAGACCAGGCAACGTGTTTCCAGTCATCAACAGTCCAATAGCGGTGTTGGCGGGCCCAGACGAGGCGTAAAGCTTTGTGTCTTGCAGTCAACAACGGTACATGAGTGGGCCTTCGGCTCCAAAAGCCCATATTAATGATGGTCTGTTGAATAGTTCGCACGCTGGCACGTGTTGATGTTCCAGCATTGAAATATGCACCAATTTGAGAAAGGGTTGCACGTCTGTCACGTTTAATGTTTCTCGTCAGTTGTCGTTTGTCCTGTTAGTTCACAATCGTTTTCCGGCCGCAGCGATGTCGAAGATTTGATGTTTTACCGGATTCCCGATATTCGCGGTACACATGTGAAATGGTCGTACGCGAAAATCCAAATTTTATCGCCACCTTGGATTTGCTATGTCCCATCTCTCGTGCGCCGACTATAACACCACGTTCAAACTCACTTAAATCTTGATAACCTGCCATTGTAGCATCAGTAACCGATCTAGCAGCTTTGCCAGACGCTTGTTGTCTTATATAAGCGCTGCCGACCGCATCGCGTTACTCTGATTGGTTCCATACCTCTGTTATTTGCATACGCACGCCTATACAAGTTTTTTTTTGGCTCTCCGGTGTATTTCAAATAAAATATTTCATTCACATCAACTAGAGCCACGAAAGGTAAAAAAAAATTTATGATTCAAGGAAGTTACATCAAATAAGTTACTAAGCATTTAAATAAGTAAATTATATTAATTTTTTGTTACAAGACGCCAGAAGGGCGTATCCGATTTCGTGAGGGATGGAGGTCTAAATAAATATAAAAGAACTTAATTTGAGTTTAATTTTATTCAGACAGCTATTATTTGCAGCATTAATCTATCAATCACCGCTAGTAAACTTTTTAATTCTTAGTGTGCGCAATATTTAATGTCTATCTCGACTCCAATAATTGAAGACTTTTTCAATGACTGTGTTTGGTTATGGTCAATTAACCCACACTCATCATTAACACATGTTCAGTCTGTCTGTTGCCATAATTGGAAATGTCTTACACTCACGTATCCAGTAGGAATAGTCCTGCCTACCAGTCTCACCTTTCTCTGCACCGATGCTCGCAGTCGTGGATTTTACTCCCGCTGGTCACTTCCGTCGCCACTCGTTGCTCTTCTGGCTTGTCGTCTATCGCTTAAGGTAGCACAATCACCCAAACACCCGGCTCTCATAAAAACTGTCAGCTTGGAAGCCCGTCGCGCTTATACAGTACCAGTCACCAGTTCGCGACGGTTTCCCGCGCCCTGAGTCACACTGAGAGAAATGAGGGCATTAAACCAAAATATTCCCTTCAGGTAAACTTAACAAATTAGTCTACTGAAGGTCAGGAGCTTGCGAGCCGCAAAAGGCTTATCACGGCGGCATGCGGAATAATGCGCGGCGGCACGCGTTTATAACTTAAAACCCTGGTAGGATTATCGCTCGCCTGTCATTCAAACTTACCATCGTGACTCGTCGCTCGCTACCATATCACTACTCTGTCCTCATCTTCGGCTCGCTCGCGTGGGGCAGGTCAAGGGAAGTGAGCGCGTCATAGTATTTTACGNCGAGCACGTGCCAGTATTTTACTTTGAGAACTACACTGAAGAGCCATAAAAACTGGTACACCTGCCTAATATCGTGTAGCCCCCCTCCCCCTTCTCGTGCACGCAGAAGTGCCGCAAGATGACGTGGCATGGACTCGACTAATGTCTGAAGGTATGCTGGAGGCAATTAACACCATGATTCCTGCAGGGAAGTCCACAAATTCAATCTGCGCCAATTTGAGAAAGGGTTGCACGTCTGTCACGTTTAATGATTCTCGTCGGTCGTCGTTTGTCCCGTTCGTTCACGATCTTTTTCCGGCCGCAGCGATGTCGAAGATTTGATGTTTTACCGGATTCCCGATATTCACGGTACACTCGTGAAATGGTCGTACGCGAACATCCAAATGTTATCGCTACCTCGGAGATTCTATGTCCCATCTCTCGTGCGCCGACTATGACACCACGTTCAAACTCACTTAAATCTTGATAACCTGCCATAGTAGCAGCAGTAACCGATCCAGCTGCCGACCGCATCGCGTTACTCTGATTGGTTCCATACCTTTATTATTTGCATACGCACGCCTATACCAGTTTTTTTGGCTCTTCAGTGTATATGTATTGTTCTTTCATATGCAGTAAACGTAGTACTTTTCTGGCAATGTTTGTAGTGTGTGCTACTTTTAAACGAATGCTGTATGTTGTACTGTTGGGTGTAGTGCTCCGTTGGAAGACGCTCTCCTTCTACCTTAAGCTTTGGGTTACGTTCCCAACCACTTCAAGAAAAAAAAATTAAGTAAAATTTCAATATTTATACATACCTTAGGACAGTTACAGATACAACGGCAAAAAATAAATGGACTATTGAAACCTAAAATCGAAAAAGTTGAAAATGCTGGAAAACAGATCGTTTGACTGCATGTATGTTGAAACTGCTCCACTTGAATCAGTAAAATTCTATTTATCATTTAAGTCGCAGCCATTNCGTTTGACTGCATGTATGTTGAAACTGCTCCACTTGAATCAGTAAAATTCTATTTATCATTTAAGTCGCAGCCATTCACTGATTAAGAAGTGATTTCTACTGATTGCAAGTGAATTACACTGATCTGGCAATAAAACCTCCGTGCATTACCCTGATTCGCCAGTAGAAGATTCAATAAAATAATTATACTCATCAGGAATAATAACTGAACTTGGAAATCGTTGTGCAAAATCTGGAAGGGAATAAGAATATTCGCACAATGTTCCCGTCTGAGGAAAGAGTAACACAGATGAGAAAAGCCTGCGTTAAATAGGAGTTGAATTGAAAGGTTTTTGCTCTTGAGCGCCGGTGAGGATGGATGGAACGAGGCGATGACGGAGCAACGGCGGAATGCAAAGGCGATAGGAACGGAAGTGCCCCGAGAAAACTCACCTACGAACGGCAACGACTGCCATGTTTCCCACGCGCGAGAAACCCGGGTGGCCCCGCCGGGAATCGGACCCGGTTCACCTTGATGGGAGAAAAGCAGCGGCGTGTGGTGAACTGTTGCAAGGCAAGCTGTGTTTTGCTCTGTGCTGTACCTAATCGTTTGCTAGTTTACACGTCGGTCACTCGAACGTAGTAGTGCAGTTGACGTCACAGCACGTGTGTATTGATTGGGTGCCTCGCCACCCTCTCGTGAGTGGCCGCAGTAGATTGTGTTTCTCTCGGCTCCGCTCTGATTACTGGTTTCTGCTGCGCGCGCCGAGTGTGTACAGCACTGAGCAAGCACCAGCTTACCTTGCCGCACTTCACCACACGCCACTGGATACAAGTATTCAGATTATTTCAACACCGCGAACCTTGCGTTAGGAGGATACGGCTGCAGTATCAAAAGGACACAGGCTACATGTCGTTTCCAACCTCCCCATGAAAATGTTTGAAGTGAGAAAGAGTTTGTCGGGGAGGGGTGGGGTGGCTGCGCAATGGAGATCTGGGAAGGGTGGAAGGGGAAGAGAGCCCACAAAGGAAACCGCAGCACGACGAAAAAGTAATTTACAGTCCTCACACAAAAATCTTTTTTCCATTCGGTCTGCAGCCAAACTGGAAGATTCAACGGCGGGAGGCCATTAACTAAACATCGAGCCAGGTGTGGGTGGCAAAGTAATGCGAAGCGGAAAGTTTCCTCCTACGAAACAAAAGGGTTTCATCGAAGCAGAATAAAAGGAGAAATACTGTAACAAACGCGAGGGCGTCAGCCACCGCTTCTCCCGCCCCTCCGCTTCAATGGGAAAAAAAACTCCCCGAGTCCCGGGTCTCGGCCACCGTAGACAAATAGAAACGAAACGACGTGGCGGTTCCTTTGATGTGGACGAAGCCCACTCTCTGGGTGGCTGCGCGAGACTCTGTGAACGGGCCTCGCGTCTGATTGGCTACTGCGCGGTGCCGGCCGGCGAGCAGGTTGGCTACCAGGCGCTGGCAGGCGAACGGCGTTCCAACTTTTTTGCTGGACGGTGACGCCATTTTGTTGGCGTTTGCTGCTAGGGGTTCGAACGGCTCTTCCGCCTCTGTATTCTCAACTACTCGCTGTCTCGTCCCAGACAACGAAGAATCGCAGCGGGCAGGCCTCTTGCGGTGTTGCCGTGCCAGTACGACGCCAGGACTTCCGCACCACACAAGTATCGATACGGCCTTTTCACGGCGAGAAAAATTTTGAAAGTGGAGGAGGTACAGCGTCTTGATCAGAAGTNGGGGGTTCGAACGGCTCTTCCGCCTCTGTATTCTCAACTACTCGCTGTCTCGGCCCAGACAACGAAGAATCGCAGCGGGCAGGCCTCTTGCGGTGTTGCCGTGCCAGTACGACGCCAGGACTTCCGCACCACACGAGTATTGATACGGCCTTTTCACGGCGAGAAAAATTTTGAAAGTGGAGGAGGTACAGCGTCTTGATCAGAAGTCGAAAGGACCGAGATTGCATTCTATTCCCGGTTTCTCCACACTTGTTTTAATCAAACCTTCGAAAAATCACCCTATGTATGAAGTGCTTGTTTGTCTCCTAAACATGACGTGTCCCACACCCACTTTATATGTGTTTCCATAACAGCACTTTATTGTTGGTTAAATTTAAATTTCATTCATAATTTATCCATACATTGTAATATTTCATTTATTATTAATACAAATTAAAACTGTGAGGAAATAGGTGCAATGGTAGCGCCTAGTGAGAAGAAGTAATTATAAAAAAATGTTATTACACTGAGTGCGCACGAATGCGATGTTTTCCCTTTAGTGCAATTTTTTCACAGTTAGTTAAGCTTTGTTTGCAAGAGGCGGAGGAAAATCCTGGAAGTAGAATTTTAGCAGGGCTACAGAAAAGTTGGAAGTAAGCGTGAATGGATTAAACATCATGCACTGGAAACCGCGATCATGTAATCTGTTCAAATCGTTATTTCTGTGTAAATTAAAATTATTTGTTAACTCTCCCCCCCCCCTTCTACTTCATCAAAAAAACTTACGGTTGTCAGTAAAAACTGGCCAAAATCGATATGATTAATGTCTCCGTCGAATTAGTTGACCAGCAATAAGTCATTAAAGTAAAGAAGAATATCACCGTTCTTACTAAATGGGTTGTCGAAAGAATTCTTGTTTCCTTTTTACCTTTTTGAAGTCAAAATATAATAAGTCGTTCTTTATTTATAGAAAACATCTTCTTTTCAAGAAAATGGAAATATATTTCATAAATAATTTACTTATAATGAAGGAAATTTCGTTATCTCTAGTATTTATGAGAATTATATATTCATTTTTGCGATAAGACAGGTTTTAATTTTATCGTCATAATTTTAATACATATGCTAGGTTGGGTGTGCATTAGGAACTCNAAACATCTTCTTTTCAAGAAAATGGAAATATATTTCATAAATAATTTACTTATAATGAAGGAAATTTCGTTATCTTTAGTATTTATGAGAATTATATATTAATGTTTGCGATAAGACAGGTTTTAATTTTATCGTCATAATTTTAATACATATGCTAGGTTGGGTGTGCATTAGGAACTCTTCGAGTACCTTATGTGATGGAAACTTATCAGTGAATTCAAAATGTCGATAATGCAGATAGGACCTAGAGAATGCATGAGTTACACATACACTCATGGATATATACGTACAGTATAGTATAATTCGGTATAAGGTATTTAAATTAATTCAGATTTACGTCATTTTACGAGAAAGGCATAATTTTTAGAAGCTTGTTTTAAGCGTTGAAGCATAGCGAACTCCCGTGCACGTCTTTCTCCTACTTGTACCAGGAGACATGAAAATACCTTCAGGAGACATGAAAGTACCTTCAGGAGACATGAAAGTACCTTCAGGATACATGAAAGTACCTTCAGGAGACATGAAAGTACCTCCAGGATACACGAAAGTACCTTCAGGAGACATGAAAATACCTTCAGGAGACATGAAAATACCTTCAGGAGACATGAAAGTACCTTCAGGATACATGAAATCACCTTCAAGAGACATGAAAGTACCTTCAGGATACATGAAAGTACCTTCAGGAGACATGTAAACAAACGCATATTGGCATTGTTATGAAGTTTAACCTCGTGGCTGAAAAGGTTACTACGCCACTTGATGGCTGAGGCCGTTCAAATCCTGAGAAAGTAAAATTTGTAAACATCTCCGCACTTAGTAGGGAACTAATAAGTCACAGCTAGGAAAAGGAAAGATGGGAATAAAATCTTCCGTCACTTGACGAGGATGTAATTAACGACTAGGCTGTCATTTTTACGTGTACGTTAAGCGTCCGGAAAATTACTTCTACATTTTTCGACGTGTTGGAGTACGGTCTTATAAATTTCAGAACTCTCGTGCGAGGGCTGCTTGCTTCCGCATTACTCTCATTAAAAGTTCCGATGTTAACAACAGGCTTCCCCTTCGATAACTCTCGTAACTCACAGCGCACGAGGAAGTTTGCGTAAGTCGACCCGCTGCGGCCAATTAGGCCGTATTTCCCGAAAAAATTCTAATTAAGTTCTTTGCGGCCTGATGGAGCAAATATTCTAGCTCTCGGTAATGTTTGCTTGGACGCGCACCTGTCTACGAAGCAATGAATCCTAAAAGACGGCTTCTATGTTTAGACTGGATGGAATGTGGGAAAGTTCACAATGAATGTTATTAATGAGGATGATGTAAGGAACTATACTGAAGAGTAAAAAAAACTGGTACACCTGCCTAATATCGTGTAGGGCCCCCGCGAGCACGCAGAAGTGCCGCAAGACGACGTGGCATGGACTCGACTAATGTCTGAAGGTATGCAGGAGACATTGGAATCTGCGCCAATTTGAGAAAGGGTTGCACGTCTGTCACGTTTAAGGATTCTCGTCATTCGTCGTTTGTCCCGTTCGTTCACGATCTTTTTCCGGCCGCAGCGATGTCGAAGATGTGACGTTTTACCTGATTCCCGACATTCACAGTACACTCGTGAAATGGTCGTACGCGAACATCCAAATGTTATCGCTACCTCGGAGATGCTATGCCCCATCTCTGTGCTGCTCACAATAGTTACGTACATGTGTCAGTACACTTACCAGGGCACGTATTTTCCAGAGCACGTACTTTGGTTTCTAGTTTTGCTTGGCAAATAGAAGTTTCAGGTTTTCATCGCACGTCGCTAAGCCCTCGGCTTCGATGCGATGCTAGAAAGATTTATCTTGTACCTTATCAATAATTCACGACACGACTTCTAGTACTTTAGTGATATCACGTCATGGTTTTGCATTCACCTCGAATGAAGATATTCAGAACAGCATAACAGCATGCCAATTATAGGTAATTACTCCAATACTTTTCTTGCTTCGTATCCCAACATCCATATAGGATACTTAGCCTTTGTATTTAACATTATAATCTCTCTCTAAGCATATCACATTGAATGGTACTCACACAAGCATGTCATATACGTAATTTTGCACATAATGCATACATTCTTATTTTTAATATAACTACTAGGCCTACTATACATAATCCACTTGTATTTAATTTTTCGATTAAAACATAGATTTAATAATTGAAATTACTGTACCTAGTGAAATATACGCCCCACAAATTTGTTTTACACGTAGGTGCACTGTAGAATGAAAAATTCACGTTTGAATCCGGATGTCAAATAAAGATACTTGTGCCTGCAAAACGAATATGGCCGGTGGCTCACGGAAGCAACGGTATATGCTTGTAGGGTTGGCGGACGTAACTGCTGACCACCTTCGTGTTGACCCACCGTGCCGTACTGTCACACTTTAAATACACGGCGTCCCGTCTCTCCGTTACATACCACGAACTAACCGCATTTAAATTTAAGAACGTGCCGTACACACGCTTCCGCGATGAGAAGCGAAGAGAGGACTTTTTAAATCCTGCAAATTAATGCGGGTTCTGCACTATCGGTGGTTGACAGGCGTGCAGTTGTAGGCTTAAGTTACAGCTCCAGGATATAATAGGCCTGTTATATGTCTTCGCATTTACCCCATACTTGACGGCTACGAAGCCAACTTTTATGACTACCTAAAAAGCGTTTTCCAATCTTTGCGCAGGTACAGTACTACCGCCTGTCTCACGTAAGGTTTACCATTTTTTATACATATCTTCTGGCACCAATACATTTTGGGCAACCACTGCAATACAATACTTGACAAGAGGCGGCTGATTTCCAGACGACATTACTATGGCTGAGTTGCAGTTACACCTCACAAATGCTGAGTTAAAATTATTTACGATAAAAACCAACATCATATAAAACATTTTGTTTTGAAGAAACTGCATATGTTAAAATAAGCTCAATTTTATTCCTCCAGCGATGTACTTCAAACTTTGAGTTGTGTTCAGCCATCAAAATATTACTACGAGTTAGAGGCATTTTGCAGTTTGTGTACCGAAATGCCATTTGTTTACCGTATTGCGCCCGTACTATCTACAATGCTGCACTCTTTCGTGCATGCGTTCCCTCGTTCTGACTTTGTGGTGATTAGATTTATCGCCAGTGTGGAGTTTCCCTCAGGATTCGTTTCAGCTGCGGCTATAAAACAACAGACTTCAAAGCCGTTTTGTATTGGCGGGTGCCGTAAAGGAAAGCCATATTCACATTTTACTGCAACAAAGATAAAGTGGCTCTAAATCGTTTAGGTAGGAACAGGTATTTTAGCAGTGAACGTGTTTGCACAGACTGGTTGAAATGCATATGGCGGCGGAATATGTTACGTATTTTACGTCACGCGGTCATGAAGAGTAAAGGAAAATGCGTCAAGAATCTCTTTGCTATAGTGGTCTCAGAACGACATAAATACTAGCTCGATGTGCAAAGACAGGTAGATATTTGTTTAAACGACACCTCTAAACCATCTCGCATCGATATTAAATCATATTTAGTATATACAATGTCTATTCCCGTTACCAATTTCAAGATCAAAGTCTGCAATAATATATCGTTAAAATAATTTAACATTACTGAGTGGAGTATAAGGTTCTTGCGATATTATTTTCTGTAAGACCAATAGCTCTGTGTGGCGTNGCCTAAATAATATATCGTTAAAATAATTTAACATTACTGAGTGGAGTATAAGGTTCTTGCGATATTATTTTCTGTAAGACCAATAGCTCTGTGTGGCGTGCTTTTATAACGATTTCAATGCTAAATAATATAGAGTTTAAATGAATCTTTGTGCAGATTTCAGATTTCAGATTTCATCGATCTTGCTAGCGACTTTCTTGGCCAAGGTACTTTTAGCATTAAGAAACACAAGGTTCTTCTATGTTCGAATACTGGTAATAAATGGATGNCTTTTAGCATTAAGAAACACAAGTTTCTTCTATGTTCGAATACTGGTAATAAATGGATGGGCGGGCCAATTTTAAACTATTAGTTAACGCTAATTTAGCATATAAGTTGTCACCATTTAAATCTATTCGCATGCACTGGAGTCGTAAAAATTTAAAATGTAATAAATAACTTGAATGTATGGCCCGATCGTATATCTCCTTGTACCCCCTTTTTTTTCTGTGTGTGTTATGTAGACATTTATAGGTTCATGGATTCATATGGGATGTATTTGGGTTATGAATACTAATAGACTTAAAAACGCACAGAAATTACATCTCATCATATGTCATATGTTCGATATCTCCCAAAACCAAGTCAAATACCAGGTATGACCTAGATCTGCTGGCAACCTTTTAAGGTTATGACAACGCGCTGTAATATCCGTAATTGGTGCTGTGAACATAATGGCTTAGAGATGTCCCCAAAGAAGAAGTCACGCGTATTGAGATCAAGAGAACGCTACGCGAGCAATTCTTGACGCTTTAACATGTATGAACCATATATGGTGTATTTGTTCATAAGGGATATCCCCGAGTATCACATTTTTCTTTTGACGCAAGGACCTAAAATAAAATTGTCCNCTAAGGTTATGACAACGCGCTGTAATATCCGTAATTGGTGCTGTGAACATCATGGCTTAGAGATGTCCCCAAAGAAGAAGTCACGCGTATTGAGATCAAGAGAACGCTACGCGAGCAATTCTTGACGNATGGCTTAGAGATGTCCCCAAAGAAGAAGTCACGCGTATTGAGATCAAGAGAACGCTACGCGAGCAATTCTTGACGCTTTAACATGTATGAACCATATATGGTGTATTTGTTCATAAGGGATATCCCCGAGTATCACATTTTTCTTTTGACGCAAGGACCTAAAATAAAATTGTCCTATCAAGCGTGCGTAAACACGTCGACCACGACTGAGCTTGTCGCCAATTATTAATATCCATACAAGTACACCAATACAGGATGGTATAACTGCACATTCGTGTCTGTATTCACTACAGTCTATTAATGGGTGTCGTGGAAATGTAACACGAAATCCCTTATGTAACCGCGCTCATCAATATACAACAGGAGTAGTAGGTTTATGGGAAGTCTGTCACAAGGGCTGAGGGCTGTGGTGGCGTGGCGCCGTCCGCCATACTTAAATTTCCAGTTTTTCACTCCTAAATTGCCGTTTCCCCCGCAAAATCTACTATTTTACAATTGAAATCAAAATTTTTCAATGGAAACATCCCTTTTATACTTAAAAATTTACCCGTTTTTCCAAACATTTGTGAAAACATTGCTTGCTCCTCAATGAGGCTGGCTGATTCCTCATTTAGCTGATTTTATACAAAAGTGGTTAAAACGTCAGCCAAAATGAGGAATATGAGAAGACGATTAAATAAAATAATAAAAAATTATTTTTAAATTAAAATATATTTTTGGTCTACTTAACATATTAAGTGTGACATATAACAGGACTCGTCTTTTCAAGACGCTTACGATCGTGATGTGATATCGTTTATGTAACCCAATGTCAGGACAACCATATTGTAATTAAGAGGATTCCTCTACCCGCTGAACAGCACATATACCACACCTCTATCACGGGCCAGGATGCTGGCTCAACTTGTCAAATCAAACGTCAAACGACCAAAGACATACAGGAATCGATGCATTTATAAATAATTAAAATTATTTTATTTAAATTTATTTTGCTTTTTATTTGAAAAATCCCTAAATCTTAAAAAACAACACAATAAAGTGTATTGAAAATATATTTTTAATTCAAAATCGGGTTAGTAAGTTGAATTATTAAAATTTTACATTTTCCCATGAAACATTGTAACATTAAAAAAAAAAAAATATATATATCATGAAGGATAGGGATTAAAACCCACAAACTCCCGAACAAGAGTCAGGTACTCTACCCACTGAGCTACTTAAGTACCGATAAGATGACTTTCTTAACATCTACCACAATTGTAACCAACGAAGAGACAGCCGTTCCCTCGTACAATTATAACAGCGTATTTAACATTTTGTTATGTGTTTTTTACACCAATGTATATATGGCTCATGACCACATCTATTGCAGAGCTTTTTCAGTTTAAATTCATCGTAATTAACATCTTGAAAACGTTTTAAAGACAAATGTTTTATTAAAAGAAATTCGTTATTTTCAGTCGGGGTCTGAATCATATGAGCCTATGCTAACCTTGCATGGTTTTACATTGTGGCTGGCCACATTTTTTCGCAAGTCAGCTTGGAAGCAAACGAATATGTACAGGCACTCGTGTAGGCGAATATAATCTGCGAACTCTTAGGAGGCAGACTCGTGAAATTCAGTTTGCAAGTATCATTTCTAGCTCCAGGAATGTATATTTAAGGCATTTAAAAACATAGAGAAAAGTCTATATATTTGCTCCATAGTGGATTTTTTTTTAACGAAAACAGTTTATAACAGGCTGGTTACCATATAAGATTAATAATACACAAAAATATTACTTTTTATGTGTAAAATTTATTAAAATATATTACAACAAAAACATTTTGAAAATATTTTCGAGTTGCTTACACGAGCTGAGACAATGTGTATTTCACGACTACCACTGCCAAACTAATCTTCCTAAATGGAACCTAGTTCTTTACATTTTACATACTCGCAAGCAGCCACCTTGACATGCAATGTTCCACACACCATAACTCAAGTTTAGAGAAACTACAGGATTCAGACCATCTGAAACATAAACATCCCTGCCATCTGTCAAACCAACATAACTTAACATACCAATCAACCCCCCTTCCCCAAACAAACAACCCTTACATACCGAAGGCCAGAAAAAATATAAATTATCCTAACCCAACCTACCATTGTCCAGGTAAAAATCATACTTATTCTAAGAACTGACATGTCCTACATGTCTAGTATTATTTCAGCCACTTAAGAAAAATTGACAAGTCCAATCATCAAAAACGTAATTCAGACAGACTACGGCCAATCAACACTTCTAGTACCATTATTCAACTTACACTGTCATATAAAGAGTCGGATCAAGCAGAATTAAATTTAAAATCCAACATAGTAAAATAGAAAGTCAGACACCATCATGTCTACCCAAGCAACCATACATTCAAGGCCAGCCCATGTCACAATAATCCTTACCATCTGTCAACATTATATATTCGACTGATACCAGACTACCCAATGTACCAGCCATGAAATCTTGTGTAACCAAATAATACATCAATGGCAACCACACCACCCAGTATGCCAATCATACCAACAATCTTACCTCAAGTGTACCAAGCAATTATACATTTCAAACAAACCAATAACCTAACACACATTCCATCTTCTCTTACAATCTACACCAAAGCCCCCTATTGACCAATAATGACACATCAATGACCCATAAATGAACCCTAATGACCCCTAAATGGCCCATAAATGACCCCCCTATTCTCAGCATCTTCTGCCATCTTCATTCTGTTTTTGCAGCAAATTTGTTGGAGGGGTGTGTCGGTGTATCAAGAAAATCGCCATCATCGTCTTCAGCACTATCACTGTCTTCATGTCTTCACTGTTTTCATATACGGATTTCACTTCATTTTGAGAAATAATCGTCGGCAATATTCTTCCAATTCTGAACAAGTGACCAAGTTATTATAGTAACGAAATTTCGACACATTTGTATATCCCACGTTTTTTGCTACCAGTTCTCTGACGGATGCTTTCACCCGACTTCTCATCAAAATGAGATCACGCCATTTCAAAGCTACAGTTTGCGTTTTATTGGGTCAAGAATCATGCCCATTCCTTTTGGTGAAATAATCACTACTTTTTAGACACTTGTCGAATTTTAAAACGTCATGCTACAAGACAGATGAGGATTTGAAAAGTATTTTGAAAACAGTTGACTCGCTTTCGCAGTAGTACACTATTTGCGTGCAGTAGATGCATATAAGTAATCATGACTCGAAGATGCCCCTATAGTCACGGTGCTTTGTGAAGAAACAAGACGTATTATTATTCGAAGCAGCTGACGTCCGAAAAGAAAAGATTGCCGAAAGTGAAAGGGGCCTAGCAGCATGCACATTCTGAACATAAGCAGTGGAGTCGTTCCCAACAGCAGGCACAATGCTTTGGGCCATTTGGCAAAGACGTAACACACGACTTACGTCCATGCAGAATTTGTTTTGTTTTGTATTTCTATACCACCCACATCTTATTTACGTTTCTCGTAAATTCATACACTTTGTATAGACTCGTGTACAAAATTAAGAATTGTAGTGATATGTAATGTAAAGTCGGACTATACCATTCGTACTGGCATCAAAACTGTCCCGTGTTGCCTTCCCGNCTCTACCCACTGAGCTACTTAAGTACCGATAAGATGACTTTCTTAACATCTACCACAATTGTAACCAACGAAGAGGCAGCCGTTCCCTCGTACAATTATAACAGCGTATTTAACATTTTGTTATGTGTTTTTTACACCAATGTATATATGGCTCATGACCACATCTATTGCAGAGCTTTTTCAGTTTAAATTCATCGTAATTAACATCTTGAAAACGTTTTAAAGACAAATGTTTTATTAAAAGAAATTCGTTATTTTCAGTCGGGGTCTGAATCATATGAGCCTATGCTAACCTTGCATGGTTTTACATTGTGGCAGGCCACATTTTTTCGCAAGTCAGCTTGGAAGCAAACGAATATGTACAGGCACTCATGTAGGGGAATATAATCTGCGAACTCTTAGGAGGCAGACTCGTGAAATTCAGTTTGCAAGTATCATTTCTAGCTCCAGGGATGTATATTTAAGGCATTTAAAAACATAGAGAAAAGCCTATATATTTGCTCCATAGTGGATTTTTTTTAACGAAAACAGTTTATAACAGGCTGGTTACCATATAAGATTAATAATACACAAAAATATTACTTTTTATGTGTAAAATTTATTAAAATATATTACAACAAAAACATTTTGAAAATATTTTCAAGGTTGCTTACACGAGCTGAGACAATGTGTATTTCACGACTACCACTGCCAAACTAACCTTCCCAAATGGAACCCAGTTCTTTACATTTTACATACTCGCAAGCAGCCACCTTGACATGCAATGTTCCACACACCATAACTCAAGTTTAGAGAAACTACAGGATTCAGACCATCTGAAACATAAACATCCCTGCTATCTGTCAAACCAACATAACTTAACATACCAATCAACCCCCCTTCCCCAAACAAACAACCCTTACATACCGAAGGCCAGAAAAAATATAAATTATCCTAACCCAACCTACCATTGTCCAGGTAAAAATCATACTTATTCTAAGAACTGACATGTCCTACATGTCTAGTATTATTTCAGCCACTTAAGAAAAATTGACAAGTCCAATCATCAAAAACGTAATTCAGACAGACTACGGCCAATCAACACTTCTAGTACCATTATTCAACTTACACTGTCATATAAAGAGTCGGATCAAGCAGAATTAAATTTAAAATCCAACATAGTAAAATAGAAAGTCAGACACCATCATGTCTACCCAAGCAACCATACATTCAAGGCCAGCCCATGTCACAATAATCCTTACCATCTGTCAACATTATATATTCGACTGATACCAGACTACCCAATGTACCAGCCATGAAATCTTGTGTAACCAAATAATAAATCAATGGCAACCACACCACCCAGTATGCCAATCATACCAACAATCTTACCTCAAGTGTACCAAGCAATTATAAATTTCAAACAAACCAATAACCTAACACACATTCCATCTTCTCTTACAATCTACACCAAAGCCCCCTATTGACCAATAATGACACATCAATGACCCATAAATGAACCCTAATGACCCCTAAATGGCCCATAAATGACCCATAAATGACCCGTAATTGTGGTGAGTGTGATGGTGATTGTGGTGCATGAAATAATGATTGTGGCACGTGTTGTGCTGATTGTTGTGCCTGTGGTGCTGATTGTGGTGTGTGTGGTTCTGATTGTGGCATGTGTAGTTCTGATTGTGGCATGTGTGGTGCTGATTGTGGCGTGAGCGTTGCTAAGTGTGGTGAATGTGGGCTGCAATTTAAAATATATTTCCCCTATTTAAAAATAAAATTACGTAGTCCTACCTCCAAAGCTGTAAGTTGGACATTTTATTTAATACTCTAGCTTTAATAAGTACATATCCAGTTCCGTCGGGATATTTAATCACTTCATTGGTAAACTGTTTTTGCATTTTGCTCTAAAAGTGCCTCGAACTATAGCAGGCTCCCACCACGCTTGCCATTGGTCGATGCACAACTTGGACTTTGTATTGAAGAATTTAACACCACTGCAGGCCCCCACTATATTTCCTAATGGGTCGTTGCTCGACTTGAACTTTGTACAAATTATTCGCGGAGGGATAAAATAAAATAGTTCCAAAGACCCGATTTAAGCTAGAAACGCACCTGCTTCGTTCCATTCTATCTTGTGAATTTGCTGTGTATTTTTCCGAGTGCTTCCCCACTACTGTCATCTTGAGTCTATCAAAAAGTTCATTCGGGTCATCGGGAAATATGTAGCCCTATTCTCAGCATCTTCTGCCTTCTTCATTCTGTTTTTGCAGCAAATTTGTTGGAGGGGTGTGTCGGTGTATCAAGAAAATCGCCATCATCGTCTTCAGCACTATCACTGTCTTCATGTCTTCACTGTTTTCATATACGGATTTCACTTCATTTTGAGAAATAATCGTCGGCAATATTCTTCCAATTCTGAACAAGTGACCAAGTTATTATAGTAACGAAATTTCGACACATTTGTATATCCCACGTTTTTTGCTACCAGTTCTCTGACGGATGCTTTCACCCGACTTCTCATCAAAATGAGATCACGCCATTTCAAAGCTACAGTTTGCGTTTTATTGGGTCAAGAATCATGCCCATTCCTTTTGGTGAAATAATCACTACTTTTTAGACACTTGTCGAATTTTAAAACGTCATGCTACAAGACAGATGAGGATTTGAAAAGTATTTTGAAAACAGTTGACTCGCTTTCGCAGTAGTACACTATTTGCGTGCAGTAGATGCATATAAGTAATCATGACTCGAAGATGCCCCTATAGTCACGGTGCTTTGTGAAGAAACAAGACGTATTATTATTCGAAGCAGCTGACGTCCGAAAAGAAAAGATTGCCGAAAGTGAAAGGGGCCTAGCAGCATGCACATTCTGAACATAAGCAGTGGAGTCGTTCCCAACAGCAGGCACAATGCTTTGGGCCATTTGGCAAAGACGTAACATACGACTTACGTCCATGCAGAATTTGTTTTGTTTTGTATTTCTATACCACCCACATATTATTTACGTTTCTCGTAAATTCATACACTTTGTATAGACTCGTGTACAAAATTAAGGATTGTAGTGATATGTAATGTAAAGTCGGACTATACCATTCGTACTGGCATCAAAACTGTCCCGTGTTGCCTTCCCGNATTGTAGTGATATGTAATGTAAAGTCGGACTATACCATTCGTACTGGCATCAAAACTGTCCCGTGTTGCCTTCCCGAGTTGTCTGTACGAGGGTTGACTACAAAGGCCGCCGTACGGATCTGCAAACACGACCAGAGGCTGTAGCACTGCAATGAAGTGAGTGAGTGAAGCGATTTGGGCGGCTCTTTACAGCGAGGTCTTGAGAGCCGATGAGGTTGATTCAGGTGGGTTTGGAGCAGCGCCTGAATGAAGGGGTGGGGAAACGCGAGATCCCCGAGTAAACCCGATGACCAACGGCATCGTCTGGCACGATTCCCACATGTAAAAGTTTAGGAGTGGCCCGGCCGGGGATTGAACCCGGTTCGCCTTGGTGGGAACCGAGCAGGCTAACCGCTCAGCCACAGTGGCTCCAGCACTGCAATGGGCGGAACATAATGGAGCGATATTATGATGGTTTGATTGGACTCTGTCTATTTCCGACCATGAGACTACATAAACATACACAGATTCAGCAAGACAACCGACACAGTCAAATCAAACCATCATAACAAGATGAAATCAACGGTGCCATTAAACTTCAAAGATAAAATAACGGAACCAGTAGTATGCGTACTCTTGACGTGCAGTTGTGAAGCATTTCGCCACAATGGCATATCGTAGATAAATACACAGAGGTAAAATGGCATTGCAGATCCTTTGATGTGGGCTTACAGAATTCCTGATTGTCTGCGCGAGGCTCTGGAACGGGCTTTGTGTCTGATTGGCAACTACGTGCTGCGACAGGTTCCCTATTGGCTGGGCTGCCAACTGCCAAGTATGTTATCAGGCTCTGATTGGAGAACGGCATCATGTTGCTGGCCCATTTTACTGGCTTGTGTAACTGTATTTCGCGGAATAAGCGGCTGTTAACCTTTGTATCCTTAAGCACTCTGTGGCAATGGCTCGAAGAACCCATATCGAATACGTCTCACGAGGAAAAATCATTACGCCGCTAATGAAAGCAAGTCAAACTCAGATGGTAACATCCCTAGCCCTGCATATTCCTTATTGAGTATCAATTTCGGGGGTTCTGACAAGGTGCAAATTTCAGTCGGTCCTTCAGCGGCCGAAGCTCGCAGAAATATCGTTATATGGCCACAACTGGAAGACGGCGCGTTCAAGTGCCGGTTGGAAATAAAAACTCATCATGATTGTCTTCGGCAAGGCCGTTGAACTAAACTTGTACAGTTCGCTGTTCCTCACGCGTGAAAACACATTAACATACACATCCTTAACTGTTTACAAATGAGTATGTGTATATGCCCGTTTAGGCAAATTAACGAAAGTGATAACCGGTACACAGCATGGCGTCTGTGGCCAGTGCTTTGAAAGTCTTCCTTGTGGTTAATCTGATTTCTGGAATGTTATATGTCGCTTTGTTATGAATGGTTAATGCCAATATCACAGAGCACGCAGCACGTTTGTCACTGGCTGCAAGAAAAATTCTGAATACAAGTATAGCGATTGCCAAAGAATTGCACGATTGCAACACTTGATCTCAGAAATTTATGTGTGACCGAATGGGTCGACATTTTTTTTTTTNGCCAAAGAATTGCACGATTGCAACACTTGATCTCAGAAATTTATGTGTGACCGAATGGGTCGACATTTTTTTTTTTAATGTGCATGCTTTGCGGCTGTCGTTTTAAAGGCCTTGATTATAAAAATCAATAGTGACATTGCGTNTTTTTTTTTTAATGTGCATGCTTTGCGGCTGTCGTTTTAAAGGCCTTGATTATAAAAATCAATAGTGACATTGCGTTGTTATTCACTGTATCTGAAAACTAGTAGAATGTACCTGAAGGTAAAACTTCTCGAATGAAATGCTTGTTGGTGGCCGTTTGATTCGTTCGTTCACTGATCAAAGGAAATCCTATAACGTGTTCATTATATTCATATACTTGCAGAAAACAATATTTAATCGCCCTGAACATGTTTTAAATATCCCTACATATAACACGCGGTTTCTGTGCATGGCTTAATTCTTCATGTAGCAAGACACGGATTTCTTATTATGTATTAATATTGTGTGAGATATTAATTAAGTAGGTAACAAAATTTGAAGTTGTGTGTTGTTCGCTCTTAGGGTGTTGTCAACATGAACTAGGCAGGTCTGACGGTGAGTGGCCGTCTTACCTTAGGTTCAGACTTGTCGTTTCTCGCAAAACTNTTAGGTTCAGACTTGTCGTTTCTCGCAAAACTAAATAATTCATGAGGTGAGTTGAGGAGTAGAGGAGTAGCGGCAGAATGAAGGGGAGAAGGTAAAAAAAAAAAAAGCCGCTCTAAGAAAACATACGTGAGAAACTCTCAGCCTTCTAAGGGCTGGGATGAAACACCGAGAAAGTCCAAAGTTGGACTTTTAACCATTGACCCATCCTTGTTTTCTGTGTGTCTGTCATACTGAACTTAAAATAACCCCTGCCAAGGGCGTGTGATCTGCTCCCGTGCTCGGTCAAATGCTGTATTTAAAAGTCTGGCAAGCGATTTTTTNACCCCTGCCAAGGGCGTGTGATCTGCTCCCGTGCTCGGTCAAATGCTGTATTTAAAAGTCTGGCAAGCGATTTTTTTTAGGGTCTGGAAAGGAGGGGGGGGGGATAAGAAGGGGATTATGATTGCCGTAATATCTATGAAAGAGGTTTAATCCTGCCAAAGGACATTTCTGGCGCACCTAGATACTTATTACGCCATCGCGAAAGTGTGGAAAATGAGTCGTTCGCGGTGCGTGAGGGAAGAAGTTTATCTTTGGACTTTATCTTCCTCAGCTATAGCATTTTAAATTTACATGTGGATAAACGTGCACGCAGAATTACCGTTAAATACAGGCAGGTACTGGAAAATCTCGCCAATTTGAGGACAAATTAGTATTCAAACACGTGCACATTTCTATTATGTTTGTGGGTGGATAACAGTTTATTTGACACGCCCAGGTGAACTTCAAGTCAATAACAGACGTTGAAGGAAACGAGCACATGCTCGAGCCACCTGGTTTNTTTGACACGCCCAGGTGAACTTCAAGTCAATAACAGACGTTGAAGGAAACGAGCACATGCTCGAGCCACCTGGTTTGAGGTAAAACTGGCCACATACAGGCGCAGAGGCCAATCAACAGAAAGCTGAGGCTCGAAAACACACAGGACCGTGGATTGCAACCTACAGGTTGTTTAAAACGCGAAAATGTCCTGTTCCTAAGGTGACCTACGTCTGTGCCCGAGGTCGCTTATGCTCTTTTAGACCTAGAGATTTTCGAGTTTGGATCCCGGGTGGGTCATTTATGTGTGTGTGTGCCATTTATCGTGACGGTGTCGCCGAAACACGTCAGCAAGGTGTAAGGGAAAGCGTTTTGAACGTAGGTGGCTAGCGGCGACGGTGTTCTAAGGCATACTTGTGACGGCTCCGTTTGGACGGCGCACCAGCGGTGGGTCGGCGTTACGGAGTCTGGCTCATCGGGCAGTTGACGTAGGCCCGCTTCCCCTCTCCTTCACTCTCCCTCCCCTGTAACAGTGGTGTGTGGTCGTAATGGAAATGATTCGACGCTTCGTCACTTCGCAAAGACTTTGAATTTGGTTGTAAAGAAACAAGTCTTCAACACACTTGAAGAGAATTAGAATGCATACCGAAATATTTATAGGTGGTGCTGTCTGCTGGACGATGAGAATTTTGGGGGCAGGCATGGGGGTCACTCAAAGTTATGTAACGTTTTAAATTCTGTTTTTGTCATTAATTTTATAGAGAATTTGTTGTAAATTTCTGAAAATGGGCATGTATTTTTAACCAGTCCGCATACACTTTTGCTAAAAGATACTTAAATATTTATTTGTACTTCCAGTATTGTTTCGGATGGAATCGGGGGAATTGAGAGCACGGCCATTTTTATGTGTTGAGTGGTTTCCTCCGAGTATTTTTTAAAGAACTTGTCCCACTGCCAAAATACGTTAGTATAGGTTAGTATAAATTTCAAGGCTTCCTAGGATTAACCTTTTAGAAAAAGCGAACATGCTTAGGGCAATAATTAAACAGATCTACATCTATCGTGTTTTGTCACTCTTTGAAACAAAGTTACACTCGCAGATAAATCCTTAACTGCCATGGTGAAAATTTGTTACAATTATACCTTGGCGCGGTCGTATTAAAACCCATTAATAAAAAATAAAAATTATTATGTACGCGATTAAAGTTTCCAAAGCACATTTTTTAAAATTAATTCCTTATATACTTGTTTAGTAAATATTACAGATATTAAAATTTTGTAAAATTTTTATTTTAAGTATTTAACTGACAAATTATAAAATGTACAGTTCACAGAACAAAGAAAAATTGGTTCATGTGTTTGAATTTGAGCATACAAATTTTGGCTCTCCAACACGTATAAGTTTGAATTGCTTGATTCAAGATACCTGCAATAAAAAAATCGCACAATAATTTCTTACCTCCTGAATTTGATGGGCATTTTGACGGCTTCCATCAAACTACATCCTAACTTAGTTGTTGTTNTAGTAAATATTACAGATATTAAAATTTTGTAAAATTTTTATTTTAAGTATTTAACTGACAAATTATAAAATGTACCGTTCACAGAACAAAGAAAAATTGGTTCATGTGTTTGAATTTGAGCATACAAATTTTGGCTCTCCAACACGTATAAGTTTGAATTGCTTGATTCAAGATACCTGCAATAAAAAAATCGCAGAATAATTTCTTACCTCCTGAATTTGATGGGCATTTTGACGGCTTCCATCAAACTACATCCTAACTTAGTTGTTGTTAGCACAATCATCACATATGATGTTCTGAATACTGGGATTCGCAAACTCCTCTGAAACACTAGGTACAGAAGGCTGAAGGCTTCTGATTTTCAGACCAAGGGTAAATGGGGCACCTAGATCTTTTTGGAGGGTGCTCAGTATACCCACATCTAAAAAAAATTGGACATTAAAAATTATATCAACTAAGAGCACATTATTTATTGTACTCATAATAATAACAATATCGTCTTTATTTATGTGGTGAAGTTAAGGCTATATGGCCTTAACCACAGATTACAAGTAATATTTTGNATAACAATATCGTCTTTATTTATGTGGTGAAGTTAAGGCTATATGGCCTTAACCACAGATTACAAGTAATATTTTGTTCAGATAATAAGTAACGATTCTAATTACAAAATAAAAACCGTAAAAATCAACTAATGTTGTTAACCTAACAGAACAGTCAATATTAAATATGTATAAATGCACTTGACAATCCAAACTTTGTCAAGTAGAAACCCATGTTTCAGAAATAACTTTACCGCTGTAGAAGTTTTGTTTAGTTTCTCTTATACTCTGAGAAAGTGAAAGTTATTTATTTATTTTATGAATAGGAACAAGTGTGTCATTACTGTAGTGTGACGGATGTTACAACTATAAGAAACTCTGAGGAAACTTCACAAATGACGTGACATCGTCTTAGTATGAACGTTGAACACGGATGTTTTTATGAACGTATATAGCCCATCAAATGGAATAGTTCTAATTCTACTAAGTGCTCTGTTTGTACTGCAGGTAAATACTGATATTAATCATGTGTTGTCTTTTTGGTTATGAAGCTTTGCCGTGCATTGTCGATATTTCTTTTCTCTGTGACGCTGTCAAATTACGTTAAAATCAACTTCAATTTACCGGTCGTGTCTGAAAGCTACCGTCCTCTCGTTTGTTNGTGACGCTGTCAAATTACGTTAAAATCAACTTCAATTTACCGGTCGTGTCTGAAAGCTACCGTCCTCTCGTTTGTTATATCATGCGCCAGCCACTGTTTTTTAGTTTCACGTACAGGTAAATTATACACTGTTCCCTTCTAGAGCATAAAAAAATATATAAGCACGTGGTTAAGCAAATATGTCCCCTCCCCTTTCTACTGTTATAGTAGATTTCTTGATAGTTTTCTGGACTAATGATATCTCACGAGCAAATTGTTTACGTGAAAATGTTAAACTACCAACGAAATCCTAATAAGTTGGGCCAGCGACTTTTCACGTAAAAATCGGAGCACACAGTAGACTTCAATTGTAATATACACACCTCAGCTGTCATTATACCTCCATTGGCTGCTGGTGCCGTGTCCGTCTTTGACCAAGCCACTCAGGACTAAGTAACGCCGACACTGAACCTTCGTGATTCATGCGCAAACGGTTAACACGGGCCATAACATTTTTTAGCCAATCAAAGAAGCTGGACGACCCTACAGGGCTTTGGACTGTATCTTGTCTCGAAATATTTTCGCGAAATATCACTGCCCCTACTAATAAGTCATTAAAAAAGACTACATCATAAAATATAACAAATTTATGATAGCAGCAGTAACACTTTTTAAACAAAAATCAGAATTTTCGGTGGATATTTTTGAAACACGCACACAAACGACAGAGTTAATGTGGAAAGGATTTGACAATTATTATTAATTTAATATAACTAAAATTCAAAACAAATATTTTGTTTGTTTACAAGCCAATCAACAAACGTATTGTCATTACTCAAAACAAGTGAATTTGTTTCGTTCTCAACTAACTGCCCTTCTGATGGATTCTGCCCATCGTTTCTGAAACACCTTCTAATTCCCTGCCATACGTGTTAGTTAAATGTTTGANCCCTTCTGATGGATTCTGCCCATCGTTTCTGAAACACCTTCTAATTCCCTGCCATACGTGTTAGTTAAATGTTTGAAATAACACGTATTATGCAGTAATAGTGAGAAGGTGGATTTATGAATAGGTGGTGAAAGAAACGTACATAGGTTCATGTGTACCAATACAATTACATATTTTTTCCGCTTACCCGGTGGGTTTACTCTATTTTTCAGTTCACCAACATGATTTTTAGCGTTCATCTGTTAATTAACGTCTGCCACGAGACTCATCATCTCAAGTACGGTGCTTGTTGACTACGCAAACAGGCAAGGTATTTGCAGGTTTTGAGCTGTATGCGTGAAATACCCGACCACGGCTGGAGTGAGTGAAGAGGCCTGGACCGCTCTTAACAGCTAGGTCTTGAGAGCCGATGAGAGTGATTGAGATGAGTATGGAGCAGAGCCGGGATTAAAGGGTGGGGAAACGGGAGATCCCCGAGAAAACCCGCCGACTAGCGGCATCGTCTGGCACGATTCCTACCTGCAAAAATCCGGGAGTGACCCGGCCGGGGATTGAACCCGGTTCGCCTTGGTGGGAGGCGAGCAGGCCAACCGCTCAGCCCCTAACAGGGGTGGAGTAAGGGCGATTGCTACAAAACACGGTTTTGTTTATTTAAACATTTTGATTAATAATTAATGTCATTAAATAAATTGTCACTCGGAATTAATTAACTTCATGACAAATCATTGTTGCAGCAGCTGTTTTTCTTCCCGTGTATTAGTTTTGACGGCAGATACAGAGGTCGCACGGGTGGCAAATCTTTACCCATTTAAGTATTTCCTATAAGTTCATCGTTCGATCGTTACCACTTTTTTTTTTGTTAATTGTGCAACGACACCTCATCGCCAGGCGTAGATAGCATTCAGAGGGGAATATAATACTGTCTCTGTGTAGAACGAAGTGATGTGTGCATGCGCTTGTAAAAAGCATCGCAGGCAAAAACGTCCTATTAAATTACACATGGTTCCTTCCAGATGAATGAGCTGACAAAACGTTTTGCGTATAAGGTTAGGCTAGTTCATGGTTGACTGANACACATGGTTCCTTCCAGATGAATGAGCTGACAAAACGTTTTGCGTATAAGGTTAGGCTAGTTCATGGTTGACTGATAACTTTTAAACGCGCCGTCTTTGTGACCCCTGCATATCTTTACACTACCGCAAAAGTTTTCATTGTCATGCCTCTGTCAAGTGTCCACGTGAAATTATTAATCACAAACCTACTGTAGCTTTACTCACCAACGCATATTCTAACATGTATAATATAAACGTAAATAAACAGAAACCAATTTCAGTGATTGCCACTTCAAAAACACACACTTAATAAAATGTTAGGCTTGTTACGAGTTTTCATAATTNCACATGGTTCCTTCCAGATGAATGAGCTGACAAAACGTTTTGCGTATAAGGTTAGGCTAGTTCATGGTTGACTGAGATCTTTTAAACGCGCCGTCTTTGTGACCCCTGCATATCTTTACACTACCGCAAAAGTTTGCATTGTCATGCCTCTGTCAAGTGTCCACGTGAAATTATTAATCACAAACCTACTGTAGCTTTACTCACCAACGCATATTCTAACATGTATAATATAAACGTAAATAAACATAAACCAATTTCAGTGATTGCCACTTCAAAAACACACACTTAATAAAATGTTAGGCTTGTTACGAGTTTTCATAATTNAAACCAATTTCAGTGATTGCCACTTCAAAAACACACACTTAATAAAATGTTAGGCTTGTTACGAGTTTTCATAATTTCCCTTCAAGATTGTTATTGATATGCAAACTTTACATGGAAATACGTACTGCAATTGTAGATATACAAGTTTGACGTCAGAAGTGTTTAGTTAACTAGCAGTTACAGATTAAGACCCGTAGAGCGTGGCTTTAAAAACCAGCCAATAAAACGACACTATGCTTTACCGTGTGACTTGGTTGGTTCGTCACCGAACCTGATTGGACGGGCGCCACGGGCGTGCGAACGAAAAGTACTCGGAGTGGTGCGACTTCGTATGCATGACGATGCCGCCTGTCGCGGCAATGAAGAACACTCCAGTTGCCAGAAGTCGTCAGAGATGAAGACCACAATCCTGGAATCTAGAGCTGGCATTCAATTATGTAAATATCCGTTGCCTGCGGAGACGAGCGGCTGTCTGTGTGCACGCTGCGTCTCTCTTCCTCTCTCTCCTCTCTCTCACTCACACACACTCCCTCTCTCTCTCTCTTCCCAGACTAGGTCTCCCGTCCCTGCTCATCGGCAGAGGAGTGGATAATTGTCTGCAACGTATAAATTTGAAGCTGTCGTGGTGAATGCGAATGCAAGCTTCCCCCCGCGCTCTCGTTCATTTACAAGCGGCCAGGTAAAATGCAAATTGGCTTGATTAGGTGCTTTCCTAATTTGCGCGTGCGCCTTGAATTTGCACGAGGTCGTCACAATTAGCGATTTGTATACCAGTGTTGGGCTAATCAACTGCAAGCGTGACGCACCCTAATTGTGGTTAGATAAATAAGCGCAAATCATATATAGATATACATACATTTATACGTGTATAAGTACGTACGTATTTACGTACGCACCTATAATTCATGTATACATATATGTACGTCCGTGTGTATGTACGCATGTATTTAATATATATGCACTTATACATGTAAGCAGGTATGCAAGTATGCAATAATTCATGTATACATGTGAGTACCTGTGTATATAATTATGTACATATATACCCACGTGAGTATATGCATACATGCATGTATGGATTTATGCAAGTCAGCATGGAAGTATTTATGCATGTGATTATGCATTACGAATGTATGTACTCATCTATGTCTGAACTATGAATGTATGAATTCATGTATGAATACATGGATCTATGCACATCTGAATGTATGCATGAATGCACTAATGCTTGTACAATGAAGAGCCAAAAAAACTGGTACACCTGTCAAATATCGTGTAGGGCCCCCGCGAGCACGCAAAAGTGCCGCAAGACGACGTGGCATGGACTCGACTAATGTCTGAAGGTATGCAGGAGGCAATTCACACCATGAATCCTGCAGGGCAGTCCACAAATCCAATCTGCGCCAATTTGAGAAAGGGTTGCACGTCTGTCACGTTTAATGATTCTCGTCAGTCGTCGTTTGTCCCGTTCTTTCACGATCTTTTTCCGGCCGCAGCGATGTCGAAGATGTGATGTTTTACCGGATTCCCGATATTCACGGTACACTCGTGAAATGGTCGTACGCGAACATCCAAATGTTATCGCTACCTCGGAGATGCTATGTCCCATCTCTCGTCCGCCGACTATAACACCACGTTCAAACTCACTTAAATCTTGATAATCTGCCATTGTAGCACCAGAAACCGATCTAACTGCTGACCGCATTGCGTTACTCTGATTAGTTCCATACCTCTGTTATTTGCATACGCACGCCCATACCAGTTTTTTTGCTCTTCAGTGTTTGTACGTATGCATATATATGTGCGTGTGTGGGATGTAGTTTTTGTGGGCAACAAAATACCTCTGTAAAAGAACTGTCAACACTGTGTTGGTAGAAATGAATTTAGTTATGCTAGCAGTAGGATTAATGTCAGGAGAAACCCGAGAAAACAGAAAGATTGCCAGTAATGTCGAAACCATCACGTGAAAAGCGTGTTGCTTTCTAAAAAAACATCAGCGCGGTTATGCTATAAATGTCTACGTGAATTACTAATTCATTAATACTTTTTAACAGTTACGCTTTAGTACCAGGTAGCTAATCCAGGAAATGCCTATACAATCAACGTAAATTTGCATTTAAAATTAACTCGCACGTTACCCAACATTCAAAACCGGAACTTCTTAGTATCCTTTTATGTGCGAATTCCTCNCATTTAAAATTAACTCGCACGTTACCCAACATTCAAAACCGGAACTTCTTAGTATCCTTTTATGTGCGAATTCCTCGAAAATTACGGTAGAGTCGTCTGATTTTCACGAAAATGTTGACGTGCAGGTAGATTTCAAGGTTTGATATGCTCACGCGTGGCTTTCCTCTGCATGTCTTTGTAGCAAGACATTTTCTTACTTGACTGGGCCAATCAGAATTAGGGTACTCCGATACTGATAACCAGTGATTCGCAGTGCAGGCACGCAATACGCGTAAAAATAGTAAATACGAGTTAAAGAGTTTTGAAATGCAATGAGAAACTATGTCATATCGCGAATTATTATGCGTCATTACGAGAAGCAAGCTTTTAGTGTTTATGTTATCGTTATAAATAATTAATTTGAAACAAAATCCATTATGTACTGCAAATTGCTTTTATAAATTAATAAAATGGAACACAATTTTTGTATTTGTGAACTAAAGTGAACATTTTTAAAGGTTTTAAAAGTTTCACATATTATTCAGAAACTAAAAGTTGCGTCTTAAATACGGTACGTAATTTTTGCAATAACGAAGTCGTATATCACCCTTACAAGTCGTTTTCACACATTAAAATTTAAAAAATCAGTTGTTTAGTTACTATTTTTGTAGCAACGTGTTGATCGTGCTACATTGTATATAATTATGGTTAATTATACATAAATTATTGCATACGATAATTAACATTTGATTGACGTTCGAAAAACATTCAGTGGATTTTCTCTATAGGCTTTTAAAACACATTATGCATTGGTGTGTTCCGTAATTCCACTTGCGGTATACCAAATACTATGGATATAAATTTTATTCCTCGTAAGCAAAATGTTTGTAAATACTCTGTGAGTGATTTTGAAGACGCTTACATCCACCCAAATATTACGAGACAGTTTAAATTCAGTCGCTTTCATTTTTATGATGCCTCCCACATGCGAGAAAAATTTCCTATGTTGTAATAATAAATCGTCCTGGTCGAATCTTCCACAGTCTTAACTGAGAAATGCGTGAAATGGAGCATGTTTATACTGGAAATATTGTCATGAATAAGTAGATATTATTCTTTATAAATCTGTTGATGATCCCTAATGACTATCACAGAGAAGATAAGTACAGAGAGACAAAATGGCGGGGCCATTGCTTTTTATGTGGGCGAACCCGTACTCCAATTGGTTGCGCGAGGCTCTGGCAACAGGCGTTGTGTCTGATTGGCTATTGCATGCTGCGAAAGGTCCCCTGTTAGCAGGACTGCATGATGGCGAGTAGGTTACCACGCTCTGATCGGCGAACGGCGTTGCAAACTTTTGCTGCACAGTGACGACATTTCGCTGGTGTGTGCGGCTATGAGCAGGGCCTTTGACAAGGGGGAGNTTGCAAACTTTTGCTGCACAGTGACGACATTTCGCTGGTGTGTGCGGCTATGAGCAGGGCCTTTGACAAGGGGGAGGGGGGAATGGTTCATTTGTCCCTTACCCCGTGGTTCGGAAGGAGAGGGAAGGTGGGGCAACCCCCAGTGATAAGGAACCAATTTTTATATATTAATGTAATAATATGTTTTCTTTTGTTTCTTCAAACGTCTTTCAATAGGATTTACTTGCATCTAAATCCTGAAGCGTTTTATTAAAATATTATTATTTTTTAATCAGGAACACTAGCTATTGATGTAGTAGCAGAAAATATCAATGAGTTATCAAAAGAAATGCAAATGTTACGAAATAATTGAACTAAAACTCTAACCTAATGTAAGGTGGTTGCGGCTGCTATGGATATTTCAACTGACACAGACGACACAGACGAAGACCAAAGAATAAAAAAGAGAACACGCCCATCGCCAGAAGATAGTTTTAAAAGATGCGTATTTTTACCCGTTTTAGAAATGACCACATCTCAAATAAATCAAAAACTCAAAAGTTTTAACAACATTTTTTCCCATTTTTACAATTTTTAAAATATGATCTCTAATGAAATCAAGGAAAAGTGTACTTTACCACTTGACAAATATCCTAAGCTCTTCACGTGTTCACTAGCAGATGCATTAGTGCATCTGAAAACAGTTTTCAAGTGTGTGATTACGGAGCGCTTAAACTCAAAGTTAATTTATTCTTCTAAATAATTAAACAATAGTTATAAAACCTTCACTTGAAGGGAGTTTTCACTGAAGTGTAATATTTTTTTTTTCCCTTAACGCTAACATCATCTGGCACAATTTTCTAGAAGCACATTTTCGAAACAAATGCCAAGGATTGCGGTAACATATTATAAATTTAAANTCATCTGGCACAATTTTCTAGAAGCACATTTTCGAAACAAATGCCAAGGATTGCGGTAACATATTATAAATTTAAACGTTTCCGAAAATTGTTTACAAGGTAAAAGTTTATGTCCTTCTCACAAACAATTTTTTGGGAAATATTTGCTAAAGATTTACTAGGAACTGCACAGCTTAAACATTGCATATGTACAACACATTATTTTAGAAACCATACAAGATTTTTTTATGGGACTCAATGCCTATAATAAACTTGAAGTCGACAACACTCGCACGTTAAACATTAGTTTTCCCCATACTACGTAAGGTTTTCTACATTTTGCTCTTGTTAATTTGCAGTGTTACAAAAATATATCTGGCAATTAGTTTCCAAAAAATTCGTTCTGTAAATACAAAAAAAAACTGCAGTCTGCAGTACAAAGACAGCAAATAATAATGTTGAGTTTGCGAGGAAAAAAAAGCGTGCAAGCCACGCGTTGAACATGCTACAGGCAAGAGACTAATATAAGTTTAATTTCTTTTGTTGGCAGGATCCTTCCAAAGTGAAGGAAGTGCTTAGCAGTGAAACCAGTACGGAAAGTTCTGATCCCGTTCAGCACTTTAAAAATGTTCCTACTACACCTGAAATGTCGGATCCACTGTTCAAGGATCAGTGGTACCTGGTAAGTAATTTTTTGTGTTAATATATTTATTATAAGTAAGTACAAAATTTCAAGTGGAAATTATTTTATAGTTATACTTTTATTTTGTTTATTTGAATTTAATGTTTGCTTTGTAGCAAAGCGATAAGAAAATTAACAATTTATTGCTAATATGGAGCGATAATTTGCGCAATTTTTTAAATCGTCATTGCGTTTTAAACCAAACAAGCACGAACAATTGTTTTATCAAATTTCCGAGCCACCCCAACACCCAGCAAGGTCAATTCAGGAATCACGGATTTCACTTACTATCAGTAGCCGTCGATGACTGAGCTGCAAATGCAATAACTGTATATTAAAAGGACTGGTCATTTATGCCGGTTAATTATTCATGTATGTCTCAAATAATCACGTTCTTGTATTTGTGTATTCTTCTGCGATTGTAAAAACATTTCATAGCAGGGGGATGATGGACAGAGAATGTTGATTCTGGTACCAAGTTTGAAGCCACCATTTTGAATTCCAGTAACCATACTGCATACAGGCGTTATTAANGAATGTTGATTCTGGTACCAAGTTTGAAGCCACCATTTTGAATTCCAGTAACCATACTGCATACAGGCGTTATTACATTTTTATTGACCTAAACTTTCAATACCTTGACATCAAAAATTTCTTAAAAATTAAAAAAAACTCAAAATAATTTTAAGAACTTAAAAAATCTGAAATAATATGGTTTTCCTCACGCTCTCCCTCTCATCTGTAAAGTCAATGTTTTGAGTTCCGTTAATAAGTTTTATCTTTCTATCAGGAGATACGGGGGGACAAATTTTCAAAATCCGAAAAGATTTTCATTTATTACCTACCTTTCTCTACAATTGTTTTTGAACAACCTGACGCTATTCCCCACNAAAATCCGAAAAGATTTTCATTTATTACCTACCTTTCTCTACAATTGTTTTTGAACAACCTGACGCTATTCCCCACCTGTGGCATGCAGAGTGGTTCATAGGGTCGGAGTTAATTCCTCCAGGCACAGACTAAAAGATGCCTTGAAGGTTGAGGGTGTATCAATAAGGTAGTCTTTTGGTGTNAATTCCTCCAGGCACAGACTAAAAGATGCCTTGAAGGTTGAGGGTGTATCAATAAGGTAGTCTTTTGGTGTTTCACTTTACTGGAGGGATATATTGTCTCGAGTCTAAAAAAAAACATACAGAAACACTTCCGAGGTGTGGTACTCTATTTTGGCTAACTCGGATTAACTGTGGGCGACGTCTTGG
>NQII01000719.1:137295-228738 GCA_002778355.1 Clitarchus hookeri
TGCTTCTAATACCTAATTACACCATGCGTCAAACCATTATTGTGAAAGTAATTTAAAACCGAGGAATTAATGAAAATATGCAAACATTTAAAGAAAAAATTGTTTTAAATTAAAAAAATTAATAACAAAGTTGTTGTTGACATCGAACAACATAATACCAGTCACGAGTGTTAATGATAGTGCAAGCTAACAATACATTTTTTTCTCCCTCCACACCATTATTTGTTTGCACTCAACTGCAAATTTTTATGTCATAATTGGAAGTGATACCTACTAAAAAAAAGGAATTGTAATTTCAACAGTTAACTCAATATTGCCCTACCTTCAGTTAATCCTAGCTGTATAATCATCCATGAATGTATTTTAAAACTTATTAAATTATTACATTTTCATCTTTTACTTGCGAGCAAGTAGAAGATTTTTCCTACTGCCATTGGCCATATACCTTCATGGCTTTACAGAAAAATATCAAGTCATGATTTGTGGTGACCTAGTTTCTCGAGTATACGATGTTCTTTGAAAGTGATCACTTGAATATGGCATTTAAATATATGATACTTAAATACTTGCTGTGATATCCAGAGAACAACGCGAGTTCTCTTTCGCATGTTGATATTTGATATACATTTTGGACACTTTGTGGGGAATAAATTGGTAATCGTGGTCGAATCAAGAAGTTTTATTAAAAAAATAGTATTTTTTATAAAATAAATCTGGNGGGGAATAAATTGGTAATCGTGGTCGAATCAAGAAGTTTTATTAAAAAAATAGTATTTTTTATAAAATAAATCTGGAAAAAAATGTACTTATGCCTCTTATTAAATTGACGTGTTTGAAATATTTTTGTTTTTTTAATTGAAACAGGTGTGTGGTACTTGCGAATTTCCACAAATATATTTCATGCTTTTATTTGTAATGTTCCACACTTTTTCTGGTCATTATAGTTGCATGGATATCAACAAAGTTAGAACTACTGCACTTTTTTTAAACAAATTATAAAGCATGAAAAGGGGCCGCGAAATGTTTTAAAATTGTTATTATTAAATTTTCAATTTTATTTAAAAAAAAAGCATTTTCGATTAAGTTTGTTAACGGGTTTTGAATTTGCTTCCACGGAGATGTAATAGTATAGTACAACTAAATTAAATATCAATCGACGTAATTTACCATGACTTTTTTTTTTTTTAATATTTGTAATTTCTTCTTGCTTATGTTAATTTTTTCTGGAATTTTCAAAACCGGGGTATAAAAGAATCAAGTTTACTGAAAGCTCAAGTTAACCAAAATGTCATTACCGAAATATAAGATGCGACTGGCATCTTAGTTCTAAATGCAAAACGTACCGTATATTCTCTAGCTACTAATGATCCACCATCATGCAACGCACGATAATTCTGTGGGAAAACCGGCACATATGTTTCGCCTCTAGAAAGCAACATCATTAATTTTTTCCACCGAGTGTGCCCGACTCGCATTCGGCGGTTCTCATGTTCAGTCCCAGTTTCTTGTCCTGGGAGATCTTCCGAAACTGATTATCCTTGTCGCTTTCTTGGTTTATAATATTACAGTACCTTACTTCCTGTATACTTCTCTTATTCAGGAATTCATTTTTGTGTTTCAGTTCTGGAAGCCTGCATATTTACTGTCATTTTAGTTTGCAGCCAGGTATGAAATGAAAAGGGTTAGAAGCAAATTAGAAACTGAAGTTCAAATATTAACCAAACTCAATGTATCGTAATGTTTTAAGAAAATATCCGAAGTCAACAGAGTTTTTACTTTAAGCATTAAGCTACATTGCAATTTAGATACTGAGGGTCCAACACAATTTGCAGCCAAGGAAAATTAATATAAATATTGATATTTTTTTTCTTAGAGGGCTGTATGTCCGATGTTTACATTCCACCAACTCTTCTATTGTCTGTTTCATGTAAGTTGGCGAAATTCTGACAGTTCGACGAAAGTAGCTCCAATGTTTACTTTTCGTTTATGTATCCTTTCGCCATCAGCTGGTGCGTCAAGTGGAGGCTGTATTTTTTATCAACATGCTGTCAGCTAATCCACTTGCCATTGTACTGTAATGCTAAAGAAATTTTAAGATATATTAGACTGACATCTGTCTAAAAAAATTAGTAGGTTATAAAAGTAAAAATATAAAACCTTGCAAAAAATGAAATATTTGCTAACTCTTTTTTAATTTGTCTGAGACAGTGAATTTGGTTTAACATTTGCAAGACGGTAGTTGTAGCTATTATCACACTTCGGAAGTTATAGTTAATATATTCGAGTTGGAAATATGTGACGTGGAATAACATTAGAATTGCTTAAAAACTATTCACGCGTGTCCCACTTTCTTCGTTAACACGGATACAAGGAAATGGGTTTTTGAGAGAACAAAAAAGTGTATAATTTACGTAGACGAACTACTACCGGCCGAGTAGAAATTACTTGTACTCAAAATTGTTTTACACGAAATACATGTTACTTTAAAAATTATGCAGAGCTCGCGGAAAAATAAAACTATTGGTATCTGTACATAAATGTGTTAGCATAGAAGCTTTCTTCTCTGGCTGGAAATGCTTCGGGAAAGAGAGACTAGATGGCGCGCACACCACGACAGAGCGAGGTGAGAGCTGTTTCCATTGCTCAATAGATAGCGTATTTTTAAAAGTTGACTGTTCTTCTATTACTGGCTCGGAACGACACGAATTAAAAATATATTTCGACAAAAGTATTTGAAAAAATAATTCAACAATATTATGCAATATTTCTGTATGCTTTTGGAATTNTCAAAAGTATTTGAAAAAATAATTCAACAATATTATGCAATATTTCTGTATGCTTTTGGAATTAATATCAAGCATGTATGTAAAGCAAGATTGCAAAAGGGGTCATAGGACGTGAAAAAGGTTTTGAAGTTGTGTTTAATTTGGATACGGATCGTTTTACTGTGCATTTCATTTTGAACACCTATACATTACTACTTTAACACGAAGTTNTAGATAGCGTATTTTTAAAAGTTGACTGTTCTTCTATTACTGGCTCGGAACGACACGAATTAAAAATATATTTCGACAAAAGTATTTGAAAAAATAATTCAACAATATTATGCAATATTTCTGTATGCTTTTGGAATTAATATCAAGCATGTATGTAAAGCAAGATTGCAGAAGGGGTCATAGGACGTGAAAAAGGTTTTGAAGTTGCGTTTAATTTGGATACGGATCGTTTTACTGTGCATTTCATTTTGAACACCTATACATTACTACTTTAACACGAAGTTTAGTTTGTAACACTAACAATCACTTTTTTGTGACCTCGTAAAATAAAATGTATTAATTAATCTAGGAACTCTTTCCTATCGCGTATTTTCTGCTTATCTAATGCGCGTCGGCAGCGCACTCAGAATAGCCAACGTAATATTAACTTTTTTTCGTTCGTGCATCAGCTGATACAGGTGTTTTAAATGGCACTTGGTTTGTTTCGTATATGTTAAGTTACCACTCGCTGACTGTCAGAATCTCGCCAACTTATATGAGACGGACCTACTGCTATGACTGGCTTTGCAAAGTCGCAGAAGTCGACCTTGGCACGTCACCAGGAAGTGCGGAGCAATCTAATCTTCTCCGTGCTGCATAGTGGTAATAATAATATAATAATACTTGTTGAGTGGTTCATTATAATATGAGAGTCACGACACGTTGAGCGAGGCATGTATGTGGACGTCATACCTGAAAGCACTGCACATGAGATTTTAGAATGTAGAAGTCAAGGAGGAGCGGAGGAACCCCGATAAAGCTCACCGTCAATTGGCAACGTCCGCCACGCTACCCGCTTACGAACATCTGGACTGGATCTGCCGGAAATCCAACCCGGATCGCTGTGGTGGGATACCAGGGCGTTATACACACGACCACCTAATGCGCGTCGTATATGAGAGACTTCAGACAGTACGGCATCAAATAATTGTAGACAGAAACAGGAAGATTTCGTTAATTCATTTTAGGACGAGTTACAATTCAGAAACATTTAAAATTCTGTCAGATTTGCAATTGAATCACAGTTTATTGATCACGCCCTAGAAAACGTTGAGTTAATATCTATAGACCTACAAATTTCGCGCTGTAATTTGAAGACAAGTTATATTTGAAGCACGCACGTGCTTGCACTAATTTTGTCACTGGACTAGCCTTTACTTGACACTCCCAGGAAATCTCTGCGCCAATTATTAAATACTCATAACTGTGTGACCCAGTCAATGCGCAGAAGATCAAGACGGACACGGCGAGTCCATTCCTCTGAAAGCGGCGTGTGGGTGGTTCAATCGTCGTCGTGTGTCTTCGCTCCTGTGCGAATGCTTGTTTGGTTCTTGCGGATGTATATCGACTGGAGCAAAAACAACGGCCAGTGGTGCGCGTGGGGTAACCGAGAAAACTGCAGACAATGTTTTCAGCTCAGACTTTACTACCACAGCCTCCCTCTTGCGTGCCCTCTCTACTCCTCGTTATCGTCAGACAATTCCACTTCGGCGCTTCCCCCCTTCAATCTGAGCGAGGAGATTCTTCTCATCTGAACTGCACTAGCAGACAGGAATCGACTTGATCTTGGGACAGCAGCCAATTAACATAGCGGCGCTGGCTCGAGTGTACACACAATTGTGAAGTCTAGCTTCAATGCAAATATATGCTGGTCACGGTAAACTGAGCACTTTCCAAAGCCCTGTTGAAGATCTGCGTTATGAACATCGCGTATCCTTACGTCATAGGCTATGTAAAATTAACATTGGCACGAGCCTCGCCGCTTTATTCATGCGTCGGTCAAGTGAAAATGTGAAATTATTGGAAAAGTGAATGTTTTACAAATCTGTTAATTCTTACACTTAGATGCAATATAAAAACAGACAACAAAAGAAATAATTGCAGTATTCACAAATGTTTACCTAATACTTTATAATTCAACGCTAATGCATGGAATTACTTTCCCTCCATCGTTACCAACTTTACTGGGGTCATTGCCACTCAGTGTGNTAATTCAACGCTAATGCATGGAATTACTTTCCCTCCATCGTTACCAACTTTACTGGGGTCATTGCCACTCAGTGTGCCCGTTAAAATATACGCAATTAGGAGCAGTGATCTTTTTGCAATGGTTGATTTAAAAAGTACTCACTTTATTGTGAACAGCCAGCCTTTAATAACGCCAATTTTGTAGTTCTCTGCAAGCAACAAGACTGCAAGGAAACAATGACCGAATACCGTGGCAGCAGATTAATCTTGTGGACGACAATGCTTAAGGCCATGAAGCCTAACATACAGGTCATTGAACTTACGAATTTTTTCTGTCGCCATGTATGGAGACCTGCAAAATTCGCACTATAGTATATTCGCAGTATTTTCAAACTTTCTGAATGAGACATCGGAAAAATCGCCCCATATATGACGCGTTTGGTTGTTTCCTAAGTGGGTATGTCATGTAACACAAGCGTTTTATACTTCTGTAAACATAAAATTATTTTATTTTTAATTAAATTGAACTTTTACGTATATTTTATAAACATATATTTGAAGGCTTCATTTATAATTAAAATGANTTATTTTTAATTAAATTGAACTTTTACGTATATTTTATAAACATATATTTGAAGGCTTCATTTATAATTAAAATGAATAAAAACAGGGAGTAAACAGTTGTGTTGGTAATCCGTAGTAAGAAATAGTTCTCATGCAAAATATTATTAAACAGAGTGCGCACAAATGCGGTGCGTTCCTTTGGTGTAGTTTTCTAGACTTTGTTTGCACGAGGCGGAGGAATACCTTGAAACAAGAACTGTCTGCAGTGCTTCAGAAAATTTGAAAGTAACCATTAATAGACTGTTATCTTTTGGCAACAGTTTATAATCCCCTGCCGTATACATAAGTGAGAATAGTCCATGTTTTAATTGGCTACTGCCGTTAAATCAAAGTGAGTTGCCCGTTTGACCGCGTTAAAGAGATCGGTCGCTTAATCATTTAATTTTTATTATTGGTTTAAAATTCCTCCGAAGCACACAAAACATATTGCCGGCTAAGTACAGAAGTCGAACATAAGTACGNTTATTATTGGTTTAAAATTCCTCCGAAGCACACAAAACATATTGCCGGCTAAGTACAGAAGTCGAACATAAGTACGGAATCGAGTTCCTCTGAGGCCAAATAATTAGAAACAAAGGTTTGCCGCGGCGTAATTGGACTATTTCCTAGGTTTCAACGTATTGCACACATGTCAGAAAATTTTCTTTCTTTATCGGTTGTCGCGTGTNTATTATTGGTTTAAAATTCCTCCGAAGCACACAAAACATATTGCCGGCTAAGTACAGAAGTCGAACATAAGTACGAAATCGAGTTCCTCTGAGACCAAATAATTAGAAACAAAGGTTTGCCGCGGCGAAATTGGACTATTTCCTAGGTTTCAACGTATTGCACACATGTCAGAAAATTTTCTTTCTTTATCGGTTGTCGCGTGTNAATTGGACTATTTCCTAGGTTTCAACGTATTGCACACATGTCAGAAAATTTTCTTTCTTTATCGGTTGTCGCGTGTGTATGAAGCTAATTTCGCATTTCTCTGGGTCAACGAGAATTCTGACACTCCAAGCTGAACCTTTATTACTGATTACTGAAAAATGTATCATCCACTCATAAAATCATAGGGGTTCTAAAGCGTTCTGGAGAATATTTTAGATAACAAATTTTTCATAATTCCCTAGTGTCTCTGCAAATAATAACAGGCATTTTACAGGTATCTAATTACAATGCACGTCTATAAGATTTTCACGGTTTATAGAACACATTTGATCTTGTAATGCACACAGGAGAAAATTGGAAATATAGTCTTGGATATTATAATTTTTGTCATCACTAACAGCGAATGCTGACCTTGGGAATGAAGTTTGCCCAGTTCCACAGGACATAAATGACTTCGCAGCAAACGTAACACCCAAACACCAGATAATTCTTGCCACATATTTGTACACAGGAACACTTGCATCAGCCAGTCTCCGTAGACTACAGACAACACACAGGAGACACTAGGAAGAAACACTATTCAAAACTACCCCTAGCTACGGACCAATAAATACTCACACAGACGAGTGGAAGTAGATTTGATTTAATTCAAAAAGAAATATTTTGGTCTGAACGTCACGAAATAAATTAATATCTGCACGAATATTAAGTAGCAGCTCGTTATTAGTTTCAAATTTTACTTTGCTTTGTGTAGCCGTAACTATGAGTGCAGCCTTCTATTGCGTATATTTTATTTGAAATTCAAAATATAATTAAGTCTGTTCAAATTCTTAAAATTTTTTGCAAAAAATATGTAAATCAAATTAATTAATAGTTTTCTCACACCAACACAGTTGGGAGACATTAAGACGTCTGTTCAGAGCTTCGTAGGCAAATATATACAGTAATGTTAACAAACTGAAGGTCCAAGATGGCGTAAACGTAAGCCAAATTCATTTCTCAAAAATTGTTAATTATTTTACGAATGTAGTCTCTACGTCGAAAATTCAGAATACTTAGCTTAAAAATCTCGATTGTTGCAACATCTCGTGGAATCTTCTTAAGCTTGTTCCGCTGGTCGTTGGCCTTAATCTCCTCCCACAAGGCTCTCGTGCCTGAGGTACGTATCTACAGTCTTTACCGCACCACACGCATATCGCGGGAGCTATAGCAATTATACCCCGCGTACTTAGCGCGTGCTTACTACACTGAAGAGCATAAAAAAACTGGTATAGGCGTGCGTTTGCAAATAACAGAGGTATTGAACCAATAAGAGTAACGCGATGCGGTCGGCAGCTAGATCGGTTACTGCTGCTACAATGGAAGGCTATCAAGATTTAAGTGAGTTTCAACGTGGTGTTATAGTCGGCGCACGAGAAATGGGACATAGCATCTCCGAGGTAGCGGTAACATTTGGATGTTCGCGTACGACCATTTCACGAGTGTGCCATGAATATCGGAAATCCAGTAAAACATCACATCTTCGACATCGCTGCAGCCGGGAAAAGGTCGTGAACGAACGGNATGAATATCGGAAATCCAGTAAAACATCACATCTTCGACATCGCTGCAGCCGGGAAAAGGTCGTGAACGAACGGGACAAACGACGACTGACGAGAATCATTAAACGTGACAGACGTGGAACCCTTTCTCAAATTGGNGAACGGGACAAACGACGACTGACGAGAATCATTAAACGTGACAGACGTGGAACCCTTTCTCAAATTGGCGCAGATAGGATTTGTGGACTGCCCTGCAGGATTTATGGTGTGAATTGCCTCCTGTATACCTTCAGACATTAGTCGAGTCCATGNGGCCTACACGATATTAGGCAGGTGTACCAGTTTTTTTGGCTCTTCAGTGTAGTTTATTCCTCTTCAGTGCCACGCATCTTCGCTCTGTCTGCTGTCTGCATTGCGGCACGTGACTCGGCCAATCTAACCAGAAAAATAAAAGTTGCCTATAAGGCCGGTGACACACTAGGTCACCACCTGCCTAACGGAAAAAACCAAGATGGCTAGAAAAAGTAAAAAACTGTACACTTAAACGACGCCTTTAAACATCGCGCCAATCACGAGACGGCTACATCATATCTTACACATAGGTCTTGTGTTACCATAGCAACCAAACCACAAGTTCCTCTATGCAAAACGGCTCACATAAAAATACCTTTGTGAAAGAAAACAGAAACACTTACAAATGTATTTACATTTTATTCGTTTTCCGAGGTTAAAACCACTTGCAATTAATAATATAAATCATACCTGAAGTAAATGAATTATATCAGCCAAAAATAAATAATCAATAAAACAAATAAATATTACGTTAACCGCATTGCAAAAGTGAACTGAGATAACTGTGACAGGAATAAGTAACGGTTATTTTAGGCGTTACTAACTCTGCCTTGAAATTATCCTGTGCGTAACTCTGTATATATATATATATATATATATACACATGCAGGGTAATTCTAAATCATGGTACAAACATTGAGGGGTGGTAGAGCTCACTATAACAAACAATTACTGTATAGGAATATATGGACGGAAGTGACGCGTTGAGGCACAAACACAAAAATATAACACATTAACGGAAACATAAAATGTTCATTGGCAGCATATTTAACGAGTGATTCCGTACAGAAAATGTTAAAACAGTTGCTGGAAATGCATCCACCAACAGTCACGCATGCTTGGCGACCTCTACATATGGCGTGATTGGCTGACAATGGTGGCGTGCGTGAAATACCCGGCGTATTTGAATGTGTTCGCCAACCACTCCACCAACGCTACCAAGCTTGCATTACTGTCGGTGGTAGCAATTTTGAGCAATTATTATAAACATTGCTGTAAAAAGGTATTTAGCGGCGACGTTGTAAATAAACAATGTGTTGCATTTCATGTGTTATTTTGGCGTTTGTGCCTCAACGCGTCACGTCCACCCATATATTCCTATACAATAATTGTTTGTTTTAGTGAGCTCTACCACCCCTCAATGTTTGTCCCATGATTTTAGAATCATCGTGTATATATAAACTTTGTATATATATAAACATTTAATGAAATAGTGTAAAGTTGGTAGCATTTAAGCAACTAACGTAATAGCTCAAGTTTAATGGTTAAAATGTTGGCAGCTTAGATGCTTTATTTATTTTACACAAATTAGAGTAAGAATTGGCCTAGTGGTTAAATCTTTATGTTTGTATAACAGTTACACAGTGTGTTTTGACCTTGCGCATGTAAACAGTAGGAGGAATATATCGAGTAGAGTAGCGCGCATATGAGCCGCGCAGTAGACACCCTCAGTGCTCCAACACTAGACTCATTTACTACCAATAGCGCTATCAAAACCAACGTGGGTAGGATTTGATGTTACAAAATTGTTTGAGTAAGTGATCTGAGATGTTTTTACAATTATTCTAACCTAGTTTTAATGGAATTGGAATACAATATAGTCAGTGCATTTTATACATGTGAAAGGGCAGGTATGTTGAAAATTCATATGTATACAAACATTTTCCTCAGTTTCGACTATGTTACTTAGACAGTTGTACTGGCGACGGACGGGTCAATGCTGGGGACGTGTGCAGAATACGAAAACTGGTCTATCACATCTTCATAGTCTGTGACGTGAACCTTAAAGAGTATATAATTTAGAGTGCATATGCCAGCTCAGCAGTAACCTATCCCGTGTTCCGACATTGAACTGCTTTTTTATCTGTCCATAATTCTCAAGACAACGTGGTTTCGCATAATGTTGGACTATTCTTAACTTAAGTAAGTGCTTTGATTAATAGTACACTAATTTTGATTAAATTGTAACGCAAACACAACGCAGTAAAGTTACTTTTTTTTTCTCGTAAAAGCATGGCTTTGTTCTAAAACCAGATATAAACAAACAGAACATAATTTTTGTAACACGTGATTCTTATATAGTTCTCTGGGAAATTCTTAGGTCAATGCTGGGCATATACGCAGGAGAAAAAAAATCTGTCTCCCTTTAGGGCTGTGCGCTATCCACTTTTCAGTATAGTTTCGAAACGTGTTGACCATACCGGTATGTGTGCGATAGGCAGTATATAGTATATATAGGCAGATCGCTCCCAGACAGTAATGAAAATCTATTGCGAGATATCGCAAATATCGCATGCATTAAGGCCGAAAATATCCATGATACACATATATCACAAATATCGAATCTCACCATTGTCGCATATCGCTAATATCGTGATATGTGATGTATTACTATTAACTGCTGGACCATATTTAGGTCGCTGTACTTCATAAATATTGTTTCGTGATCGATATATCGCCATATCGCAAAGCCCTCTCTACATAATATTTAGTATATGATGTAAGTTATTGAGTGGTTTTACGGTAGTGTTGGCTTTTACAGGTTGCGGAAGGATACGCAATGGCTGAGTAAAGAAACTAAGCAGGACTTTCAAAAGTGCTCAATTTACCGCGAACAGCCTACGACCTGGTATCCTTTTGGGCACAAAGGAAAGGATGAACGGAGATTTCTTCGAATGGACGAAGAATTGGGAATGCGAGGGGATTCAGCCGGAATTCGCGGCGAATGGGGACGACGAACAACTCAGGAACCACGTCTCCCCAGCGCCGTCGGTCGGGATCGAATCCGCAATGTCCGGAACGCGAGTCAAGTTTCCTACCGTGAAACCCGGTACGCGGCGGGCAAGGTGGTGGGAGAAAGAAACTCTTTATTCCCTCGCCACCCTGTTACGACCCAGGTCTGGGCAGAGCGACCTGTAACAAATCCACTTGCAGCAACGATGTCTTCTCCGACGGCTGAGAAATTACAGTCGGGGCGAGCAGCTAACACTTTCACACCCGCTTTGATTTACGGTTTCAGATGTTGCAAACGAAACATTTTTTGATGAGTACTTTACACATTATTTAAAAGAGTATGGGAAAAATTAACGTTTTGAAGGTTAATTTTAGGTTAAAAATTTTTGTATGCCAGTAGAGGAAAACGAAGAGTAGTCGACCCTACAGAATTAGGTTTTTACTAATAACGAAAGAAAATATTTTACAAAAGTGATGTAATTGTACAGATATATTTCTTCCGCTGTATATTCTCATATTATGCAGCAGTGCAAGACATTACGTGACATAAATGCGCCAGTAATGCAAAATAGTTGCTGATAAAGTTGACAAAAAACCCAGTATCTAGGACTGCTATTTTTTTCTTTTCTTTTGTTACAAGGCGCCAGGGGCGTATCCGAATTCGTGAAAGATGGTGTTCTTAATAAAAGTAAAATAACTAAATTTTATTTCTAATTTATTTATAATACTATCAATAGTCACACAGCTTTTAATTAGAACATTAAAACACCTATCTCCAATTTTAATCTCGTAATTCTCAGTAACCACAGTATTTAACGTATATCTCAATTATAATTACAGTAGTTATCACTGTCTCTTTATCGACTAGTCAGTTAATTCACACTCATTGTTTACACACATTCACTCTGTATATTGCCATCATTCCAAATGTCTTACACTCATACATCTAGTTCAGGAGTCCAGCCCGTCAGTCTCACTCTCCACTGTACTAATGCTCGCAGTCCGCAGACTTCACTTCCGATCACTCTCGCCGTCACTCATCGCTTAGAAGGCTGTGCAACCCTCCAAAACTCAAGCTAAACTTCGGCTCGGAGGCTCGCCCGTCGTGGGGCTTAAATAATCTCGCTGGCCCGATCCAGAAGGTTCCCCGCACCCCGAGTCGTGTTGAGAGAGGCGAGGCCGATGACCAGAACATTCTTGCAACGATAACCCCAGACATTCGATCCTTTCAATGGCAGAAGGCGGCACGAGTACCGATATGCTTATCGCGGGCGGCACTCCTTTGCAAGTATCCGCGCACTATTCGGGTTGCCACTCTGTCCTTGGCATACTGTTTTGCTCGTTCAGGCAGGGCGGGGCAAGGGACGTGATGCAGAGCAACATGTAACAATACGTTGGCTTCCAAAATCCTGTAGTCTTCAATTGACGTTTTTTGAGTTATAATGAATGTACCACGCCCTCCCTAGTCGACGCAGCACTTGTTTCTTATTACAACCGACTAGCTATATGCTTCGTGTTTGGCAATAATAATATGAATCGCTCATAACCTAGGCCAATAGCACGGCTTACGATTCAGTCACCCACAGGGAAGATCATTGGTCATAGAGCATTGCAGTGTACAGCACTGGCCAAAATTAACTTTCCTGTACTTTATTTGCACAATTGTGCACACTAGGTCCAAACAGACGGGTCCCCTTCTCGGCGTTTCAGGACAACCGCCTTGGCCAAGGTCGCTAAGGAGTAGTTTCAACAACGAGGTTCCAGTCTCTTAATCTGGGTAATCCCTCGGCGTGTTTGTCGATTTTTGAATGTATCATTTTGGCAGTTTTAGCATATAAGACCCTCTCTCCCCCAAATTAGCACACATGTATAGTACGGGGGACGATACACACGATAAAATAAATATGATATACGTCTCTGACCACTGCAGTTGCATTAATACTGGGCCAGAGGAAGTGTAAAAATATTTCAAAGCACTTAATTACATAAGCGAATTTTCTACAAATAGCATACGCATTTGATTTTGATAGTGCTATTAGCAAAAAAAAAACAGCCCCAATACTGCAACACGGAGTGTGGTTATGCGCATCTGACACGCGCATTCTACCCTACGGGCACAGAGTGCTTGAGATTATATTCAATAGTAATAATACCTTGGACCTCCCACATGGTGTGATTTTTCAAAGGTTTGGTTTAAAAAGTGCAAATGTAGATACCACGAATAGACTACACGCGTGATTCGTGCTCACCGTTATGAAATGATTCAGTAGCGCTTAGTTATCCAGGACGTGTCCAATAAAATGTGGTCCAATGAAAAACGCTACGCAAATGTACGCGTGTTAAAAAAATACGTGTCACCAAATAGTAGACGTCTAGATCTTTACCAATCAGTAGATACCATACCATTCGCGTTGTAAGCTGGCATCAAGCTAGACTCCACAGTCTAGGGCCGGTGCGAGGAAACCTGGCGCTCTAGGCGAAAGACCTGTAGACACCTCCCCCTCCCCCAACCACTCGCCGACTCAGGTTAACATTGATTTCTCTTGACTGTCAAAACTTTTTTTAATTTATCTACATATATATTTTGAAATATATTTCAAAAGTAAATCAGTTACATACTTTCAAACATTAAAATTCATAATAAACATACTCTGACAGATAATTAATGAATTATTTATTGTAATCGTTGGTACACCAATACCTGCGTATCAGTTGGCGAACAAGTGTATTACATGCGTGAAAATTAACCCGGTACTAGAACCAACATGACTTGCTAAGAGAGTGCATTTTCATTAGCGCCCCTTGTGGCAACGCGCCAAAACATTTAGCAGTGTCAACGAACATTGGAACATCTTCGATTCTAGTCTATCGATACTGCTCACTCATAAATGACCGATACGAATTTACTTTTCCTGGCAGATTAAAAATCGCCGATGTTAATATGCAAAATATATGTTTATTAGTGCATGTTAAAATTATTACTTTCATTAAATTGAGAAATAAGATACTGATCGGTTATATTAGTTTTTATTTTAGCTTAATTTCTTATACTTCAACCACAAAGTATCTGTGATATGCCGTCGACCATCCTGCCGTATCTCGCTTCTTGGTGCCCAAGGCGGTCGCCTAGTTCGCGCATGTGGCACTCTGGCTCAGTCATCTAGATACTCCAGCAGAAGTAACTTGCTCAATGGCTGCTGCCTCAGAGAGAACTCGCTCTTCTGTTCGTCCCCAACAACACGGAATGAAGCTACCACAGTGCTGAGTGTTTACTATTGGTTCTGAGTCATGCACGCCATGTCGAACGAGCTACGGTGCAATGAAAAACGCGAAACTAACACAAGCTTTTGTGCTGTCTACGTTGGTAATGAATTACAGCGCGAAATAGTAGGGTATCCACCTATCAGTTGGGTCTGGAAAATTTTGCGAATTCATTTTTGAACAATACAGACCTCAAACACACGTGTATTTATGTTCTGTTTGCGATTCGATCACAGGTTATTGGTACACGTGCAGGCAAACTCTTAGCCAATTACAGACCTTCAATGGAAAATAATCACCAAATCTTGTGCCACCTGACGAGCTACACACTGAAGCAGCAGCCAATGAACAGAAAGCTGAGGCTAGAAAATACATAGTACCATAGAGTCTAACTGAGATTAAACTACGACCGTAGGGTCGTACTTTTCTCTGACCGCTTAAAGAAACTGCATAGGCAAGCTTTAAAAATGCAATATTTGACCATTTTAAGGGTTTTTTTTCTCCGTGAACACACTTAATATGATACAAGTAAAAGAAATACGGGCATCGATAATTGTTTTTTTACCTTGTCTGGTGAAACTCGTACTTCCAGAACATTTATTTACAGAGATACGAGTATTCGCGCAAACAAAGATTTCACAGAAAACGTTTCAGTAGATTCTCCTCTTAAAACCAGGAGTTTTCTTGTCCCTACCGATCAGACATAAGGCCCACTTCCAAAACCTCGCACAGACAGAGAATGGGCATGCCCACATCAAAGGAACCGCAACGTCATTTCGTCTCTATGTACTTATCTACTCCGCGACATAGGTATTGGCAGAAAAGCAGTGCAGTGTTGGAAACACGAAGAATGGTTACCGCGCAGCTTGCACGCGCACGCTTCCCCATATTCACTCGACGGAGGATATGGGAGGAACAGGCCCTCGGCACTCGCTGCACGTCGGGGCAGGGCATTGTTCGCTGGCGCCGTTGTTCCCCGTGAGCCGGGCCGTGTCCGCAGAGGGGAAATGGCGTAAAGAACGCATCCGTGCTGCGCAGTGGTCACGCCCCGTGTTCCAACATTACACAGCTTATCTCCCTAAAACAGAATAATAAACTACGTGGATGAAATTCGATGTTAGAACACTGTTGATGTTGACGCGTGCTTTAGCATGCTTGTACGCTTACTAAAGCCTTGTTTTGACATTTTAAAGGCAGTACAGATTTACTTTCCATTAAGACAAGCTTGAAATGAGTCTCTTATATTCATAAGTGCTTGATCATAAGTCCTACTGGTCACTGTATTCCCATTTACAACAAACTGTCTTATTGGTTCACACAATAGCGGACACGTTTGCTATACTGAACAATTCATTACTGGCCGGCTCTCAGTCAATATAACGCCGAATTTAAAGTGACCCTATCAAATGTTCTACCTTACGTATAATATTATACACTCCACCCTGTTAATTTGAGTAATTTACACTTTGAGCTTTGCTGACGTAATATTGCGTTACACTTGCAGCGAACATCATGAAAACTAGCAGCAAAGTAATATTATTTCATTCGTGTCTTCAATGAATGCGGATTTCGTAATGTTTCTGCTAACTCCATAAATCGCAGTTAAATTCTGGTGACTTAATATCACGTCGGTAGAACTCAACATGTTAAAGAACCCAGATTATATTCAATTATTAACATTTTTTTATTAATATAAAAGTGCGATTTGTTGATAATGCAAATGTAAACAAACACATCCATAACTGTTGACCATGTGGCTTTGATAGATATGCAGACGATAGCAGAGTCAATCTTGAGGACACGTGCAGGTGGAAAAATTCGGTCTATCTTTTTAGTCTATGTCCACAGAGTAATTAAGAATACAGAGGTGAAACAGCAGTTGATATCGATAACTCTAGCCGCACACGCCATCAAAATGGCGCCACTCGTCAGCAAAATGTTGCGCAACTCGTCAGCAAAATGTTGGAACGCCTTTCGTCGGTCAGTGCCTGGTTACCTACACTGTACTCGTCAGCCGGAAGCTCAGCCAATAGGGGGGCATTTCGCAGCATACAGTAGCGGGTTGCACGGAAGACTCGTTCCCAGAGCGGGGCCGCGTGTGGCTGAGCGGTTAGTCTGCTCGCCTCCCACCAAGACGAACCGGGTTTAATCTCCGGCCGGGCCACTCCCGGATTATCGCGTGTGGGAATCGTGCCGGACGATACCGCTAGTCAGCAGGTTTTCTCGGGGATCTCCTGCTTCCCCCACCCTTTAATTCCTGCGCTGCTATATTCTCACCTCAATCCCCCTAATCGACTATCAAGACCTCGCTGTTGAGAGCTGCCCAAATCTCTTCACTCGTTCCCAGAGCCTCGCACGACCAATCAGAGAATGTGTGCGCCACATTAAGGGGCCTCCCTAGTAAAGTTGTCATACGGGTCTAACTGTAAACAGTTGTGTTTATTTTAATTTAAAAAAAAAAACACTGTGGAAAATTTTATTGTAAATTATTTTTCCATGACAGAAACTAACGTTGATATCTTACCGTCATTTCTTAAATTTATTTATTGAAACATAAATGTGGTCGCTGAAAAGTGTCAGCCAGCAAAATACGTTGTTAAGCAGCTCTCTGTTTACGATATTTATTCTTCTGTAAAACCGCGTTTTAAATTATAGCGACAATACTGTATATTTTCTGAACATATTGTTCAGTGGCGTGTGGTGAAGTGTTGCAAGGTAAGCTGGTGCTTGCTCACTGCTGTACATTCTCGGTGCACGTAGCAAGGGAGCCAGTAACCACCGTGCAGCCTAGGAAAACTTAATGCATTCCGACCACTCACAAGCGAGCAGCAAGGGACCCCTTATTACACGCGTCCTGTGGCGTCAGCTGCCGAGCTACGTTTTACTGGTGGAAGTGTCAACTAGCAAACAACAGCTAACGCTAGCTTACTTTGCAAAAGTTCACCACACGCCACTGATACTGTTGTATTAAAATACTATAGTCACTGCTTAGAATTCCGAGGAAACAGAACATGCGCGAAGCTGGTTTTTTGATATTTTTCCATCGTCGTTGTAATGGTTTCCTCACGGCCGGGACGTAACCTTAAGGCATTAAACATATTTTTTTTTTTTTTTTAGGGAGGACCCCGTGTTCACGACCGTGAACATGTTTCGCGTTAAGGACATTAATGGTCCGCACTGTACATGACAAGGATTCAAAGGCCGGCGTTTTGCACGTATTCTGAGAAATCTTTATAATAGTCTATTCGCGGTTTCTTCGCGCTTTGGAATCAAACCTTTGAAAAAAAAACCCAGGAGTACGTGGTACTTGGTTGTCTCATAAACATGTCATATATCACAAGCGTGTCATATTTCTGTTAACATAGAAGTATCTTACATTTGCTTGAACTGGACTTTTACGTATATATTGTTTACGAATTGCAACATTTCATCTATAATTAACGCGAATAAAACCAAGGAGGAAATAACTGTGTTGGTGATGCCTTGTAAAAAATAGTTCTTATGCAAAATATCATAAACTAAATATGCGTTGGACCGATCTCGCTGGCTGCGCACAACCAATCTCTGTGTCCCAACATTGAACTGCTTTTCTGCCTATGCGACTTGTAAAACGGCGTTGATTGGATTTGAGGTTAGAATACTGTGTAGTATGTGCTTTGAGATAATTTTTATACTTCCTCCAGCCAATTTGTAATGCAGCTTGATTAAATTCAGATTTGTCAAATGTATTTTATTCATATAATAGTGCTGGTTTAAACAAATTCAGATATAAACAAACACGTTCATCACTGTTGACCATGTGACTTTGACAGTTGTGTACCTTTGAGGTAGGTCAATATTAGGCACATGCGCAGAAGACGAATAAGCAGTCTACCTCATATTTAGTATATGCAAAATATAATCAAACTGAGTGGGCAAGAACGCGGTACGCTGTCACTTTTGGTGTAATTTTCTATACTTATTTAAACTTGCTTTGCTTGAAGCAGAGGAATATCCTGGAAATAGATGCCAAGCAGGGCTTCAGAAAAGTTGTAAGTAACCGCGAATGGAATATAACTGAAGTTCCTCCTGCACTTCTCACCCGTGAATAGTTAACGCTGACTTTGNTGTAAGTAACCGCGAATGGAATATAACTGAAGTTCCTCCTGCACTTCTCACCCGTGAATAGTTAACGCTGACTTTACGGAATACACAGTTACGTTTTTCACTGGCTGCAAGAAGCATGCCCTACACAAGTCCAGTGCACACAAAAAAAAATTAATGGTTGCAGTACTTCAGCAGTTACATTAATTCGGAACTGAGCGGGTTAAAGGTTCCGCCACTCCACGTCGTTTCTGCGTGGTTATCTTCTCTGGGCTATAGCTAGGGGCAGTGATATTTCGCGAAAAGATTTCGAGACAAGATACAGTCCAAAACACTGTANTTCCTCCTGCACTTCTCACCCGTGAATAGTTAACGCTGACTTTGCGGAATACACAGTTACGTTTTTCACTGGCTGCAAGAAGCATGCCCTACACAAATCTAGTGCACACCAAAAAAAAAATAATGGTTGCAGTACTTCAGCAGTTACATTAATTCGTATCTGATCGGGTTAAAGGTTCCTCCACGCCACGTCGTTTCTGCGTGGTTATCTTCTCTGGGCTATAGCTAGGGGCAGTGATATTTCGCGAAAAGATTTCGAGACAAGATACAGTCCAAAACACTGTAAGGTCACCCAGCTTCTCTGATTCGATAAAATAAAAAAAAAGGTTCTGGCCCGTGTTAAACCGTTTGCGCACGAATCACGAAGGGTCAGTGTCGGAGTTACTTAGTCCTGGGTGGCTTGGTCAAAGACGGACACGGCACCAGCAGCCAATAGAGGAATAACAACCGCTGAGGTGTGTATATAGTATTGAAGTCTACTGTGTGCTCCAGTTTTTACGCGAAAAGTCACTGGCCCTAGCTATAGGCTATTCACGGTAAATTGATCACTTTTGAAAGCCCCCTCGTTTGGAATAATATTCAATTAAGATTTTTTTATTTTAGCCTTGGACGTTGACTTCCGAGTGAGGTGGAATATGCACACTATGTTTATTACTTACATGGTAGTATTTATTTAAAAAATATGGTTAAAGGATGGAAAATGGCGGGAAGGAAAAAGCAACAAAGGGCCTTACTTGACAGTGAATGGCCTATAGGNTAATATTCAATTAAGATTTTTTTATTTTAGCCTTGGACGTTGACTTCCGAGTGAGGTGGAATATGCACACTATGTTTATTACTTACATGGTAGTATTTATTTAAAAAATATGGTTAAAGGATGGAAAATGGCGGGAAGGAAAAAGCAACAAAGGGCCTTACTTGACAGTGAATGGCCTATAGGGCCGCGCGACGACTGGCCGACGCTTGGCGGGCTCGCTCCCCCGCGCGCGTATTGATTCTCCGGAGTCGCGCTCGGTCAGCCGGCGTGCCTCGCCTCGCCTCGACACCGCCCGGCCGGCGAGTAATTCCCTTCGACTTCGCCGCCGTCCTGACGACAACGCTGCTGTCCAACAGCCGTGAACACCACTGTGCCGGCGTCTGGTTCCGTACCACACTTCAACGCCGCAAATACCCCTTCGTCGGCCGCGCCCGGAACGCCCTGCTGAACGACGCGCGAGGGGAGACAGAACTTCTTTACCCACTGTTTGGGATACATTTACTGTAGGAACTCTTGCGTATATGACAGTTACGAAAAAAAAATCCCTTAACATATTATTTTGAATATACTCGTTTACATCTGGCATGTTAAAGAATAGGTAATATCTTGGTCGTTGCAATGCAGTCAGAAGCTAGCACTTATACAAACTAGCTATCACTTTCTGCTGACACAAAAAATATTTTATAATTATTTGTTTCTTTTGCCATGGATCTACTGGAAACCTTTCCGTATGTAGGGGCCGCGGTGATGCGGTGACTAGATCGCTCGCCTCCCGCCAAGAGGAACCGGGGTTAGATTTCCGGGCAGGGTCACTCCTGGATTTTTGCACCTGGGAATTGTGCCGGACGACACCGCTGGTCAGCGGGTTTTCTCGGGCATCTCCCGTTTCCCCCGCTCTTGTATTCCGGCGCTGCTTGGTACTCACATAGCTTCGCCCTCATCGACTCTCAAGACCTCGGATATCCCAACTCCACTACTTCCCGTAGGTTCCAAAGCGTCAGTTGTTATAATAAATTCGTAAGTACTTTCCACGCAAAAATTTTCCTCTTTTGCAACACCCGAAATAAAAAATGAATGTGTATGTTAAGAGGTTAATAATTGTTTATTGACTCTTCCAGTCACAGTGTCATATATCTGGGACGTTACATAGTAGNTGTATGTTAAGAGGTTAATAATTGTTTATTGACTCTTCCAGTCACAGTGTCATATATCTGGGACGTTACATAGTAAGTTGCCCTGATAAAAATATCCAGCAAGTCACACGGAACAGACATCGTTCGTTGTTGAGACTGCATTCCGTAGTCTCGTACACAGCTGCTGCCATTAACACCAAGCACAAACACAGTTTTATTGGGTTTGCTATACGATAGAGCGCTATAGTGATACTATAGGCTGTGGCATACGCCTGCAAGCAAATATGTTGTTATAGCTGGCCACTTTATTCATGCGCCGGTCAAGAGAAACTGTGACATTTTTGGAAAACTAAATATTTTACAAATTTGCTAATGTCTACACTTAGATGCATTAAAAAACTGGAAAGCAGAAGTAGTTATTTCAGTATTTATACATGTTTTCGTAACACTTTTAACCCAACGTTTAAGAGTGGAACTACTTTCCCTTCGTTGTTACCAATTGTACTTACTAGGCGCGTGGCGGTCATTGTGCGCATTGAAATACATATATGCAGATGGGGACAGTTCATTGCAATGCCTAAGATTATATATTAATCTGATACTGAAAGGATTAATGGACTAACTTCTAGGTACCCGCATCACGTGCGACCAAGTTAAGGTTACTTCTACTACATGTAGGCAAGATCAGTGTTCAAAATTTGGCCAAAGGAAAATCTTCGTCACTAGGTAATCGCCAGTGTAACGCGTTCTGTAAAGATGGAGATTTTATGCCCCCGCATACGGCGCCAAGAAAGTAACGCGTAAATGTGTAACACGTGTGAAAATTGAGGTAGGTATTTATTGCAAAATAACTGTAACACTTTAAAGGTTGTAGGCGTNTGTATGTTAAGAGGTTAATAATTGTTTATTGACTCTTCCAGTCACAGTGTCATATATCTGGGACGTTACATAGTAGCTGCCTTGATAAAAATGTCCAGCAAGTCACACGGAACAGACATCGTTCGTTGTTGAGACCGCATTCCGTAGTCTCGTACACAGCTGCTGCCATTAACACCAAGCACAAACACAGTTTTATTGGGTTTGCTATACGATAGAGCGCTATAGTGATACTATAGGCTGTGGCATACGCCTGCAAGCAAATATGTTGTTATAGCTGGCCACTTTATTCATGCGCCGGTCAAGAGAAACTGTGACATTTTTGGAAAACTAAATATTTTACAAATTTGCTAATGTCTACACTTAGATGCATTAAAAAACTGGAAAGCAGAAGTAGTTATTTCAGTATTTATACATGTTTTCGTAACACTTTTAACCCAACGTTTAAGAGTGGAACTACTTTCCCTTCGTTGTTACCAATTGTACTTACTAGGCGCGTGGCGGTCATTGTGCGCATTGAAATACATATATGCAGATGGGGACAGTTCATTGCAATGCCTAAGATTATATATTAATCTGATACTGAAAGGATTAATGGACTAACTTCTAGGTACCCGCATCACGTGCGACCAAGTTAAGGTTACTTCTACTACATGTAGGCAAGATCAGTGTTCAAAATTTGGCCAAAGGAAAATCTTCGTCACTAGGTAATCGCCAGTTAAACACGTTCTGTAAAGATGGAGATTTTATGCCCCCGCATACGGCGCCAAGAAAGTAACGCGCAAATGTGTAACACGTGTGAAAATTGAGGTAGGTATTTATTGCAAAATAACTGTAACACTTTAAAGGTTGTAGGCGTNAAATGTGTAACACGTGTGAAAATTGAGGTAGGTATTTATTGCAAAATAACTGTAACACTTTAAAGGTTGTAGGCGTAACGCGTAAAGCCATGGATAAAGTTTGAAGATGCTAAGTTTCAGTGATGATATGAAATGCGAGGAGATGCGAGGTGTGTAGAGACACAGAGACACCATGTAACAGATGTAGAGACTGAGTACAGTGTTGAGACAGATTTCTGTGACCGAAGAACGCTCACAAATAACACTACAAAACTCAAATATTAAAAACAGGAATATCACTGGGAAAATATCCACCTAATGTATCATGGGAATCATAACTCAGCAGAGACGTTTCAAGCAAAGTGTAAAATCTAATGCATATTATTTTCACAAAATTACCTCTGACAGAAAATGTTTTATCAATTTTCAAACAAAATCTCATTAGTGGCCTCAGCAACACTGGCCCTTCGTGACTGATAAATTCCATTAAGTTCAGATCTGGAAATTAAAATTTAAACTTTAAAAATAAAAATTAATTAAATTATGTCTCTTCTCCAGACTAGCTTAGGGTATCACAAAGAGATAATTTCAGGGTGTCCGCGGTTACAGTTAGCAAGGATCAGTTCAAGTTGAGTNCTAGCTTAGGGTATCACAAAGAGATAATTTCAGGGTGTCCGCGGTTACAGTTAGCAAGGATCAGTTCAAGTTGAGAAATCAACCGCCTCTGCTTCTTTACAAAAAAAAATAGCTCTGTGACTTAGCTGATTAAAATTTAATATGAAGAAATGTGAACGTTATTGAAGTTGTGGTCGATCTGGTCTTCGTCAGTAGAATCCCCCTGGATGCAGCAGGGCATCCTCTCGCTGGCTTCCCTAATTAGGCCCTCGGGCCTATAGTGCTTTTACAATCCCAGCACTTACATATACCACGGTAGTTCGTCCTATTGTAAACCTGTAAAATAACGCGGGCGGCGACCTACACAGGCCTGCTTCTTACAACTNCTAGCTTAGGGTATCACAAAGAGATAATTTCAGGGTGTCCGCGGTTACAGTTAGCAAGGATCAGTTCAAGTTGAGTAATCAACCGCCTCTGCTTCATTACAAAAAAAATAATAGCTCGATGACTTAGCTGATTAAAATTTAATACGAAGAAATGTGAACGTTATTGAAGTTGCGGTCGATCTGGTCGTCGTCAGTAGAATCCCCCTGGGTGCAGAAGGATATCTTCTCGCTGGCTTCCCTAATTAGGCCCTCGGGCTTGTAGTGCTATTGCACTCCCAGCACTCACATACACCACGGTAGTTCGTCCTATTGTAAACCTGTAAAATAACGCGGGCGGCGACCTACACAGGCCTGCTTCTTACAACTCTTGCTCTCGCGTCTTCGTCTCCTTTGAGACGGACTGTTTACAGGTGCAAACTCGCGTCCTCATCTTAAAATTAAATTAAAAAATTCCTGCGGGCTGTACCCACGCGGGTCAGCATCCTGCCGTCGGTAACTAAGATGGCTAAGATCTCGTTCAAATTGCTTAATTAATAAAGCTGCCGAAAACTGACCAACCACGAGGGTGCTAGAGGCAAAATCACTCATCCCGTCACTTAGTTACTATGGCAAGGGATCAACAACTGCTCAGAAACTAGAGCCTTCCAAACACGTTACAAAAACAACGGACTAGAAATAATACTAAATGTGCTGAGAAAAAAAAAATCGNAAAAAACAACGGACTGGAAATAATGCTAAATGTGCTGAGAAAAAAAAATCAGGAAATTATGAGAGCAGTAAATTTATATGCTAATTAACATATTTGATCTGCCAATCAAAATAACATACACGAAATCAAAATTCGTCTTGAAAATACTTAAAAAAGAATATAATTAAAATTATGCATATAGCCCAGAATTACAACGTTACACTAGTGTCGGCAAGGTACCAGATTTTCTCAATTTTTGACGTTAAAAACGGGATAACTGCAATTATCATAAATCAAATATAAAATAACTTCGTAAGTAAGTAAAATCTTTCTATTTTATTATTCATGTAGCTTAAAATTTTAATTAAATGTTACCTTTTGGAACACTGCGNTCACTCATCCCGTCACTTAGTTACTATGGCAAGGGATCAACAACTGCTCAGAAACTAGAGCCTTCCAAACACGTTACAAAAACAACGGACTAGAAATAATACTAAATGTGCTGAGAAAAAAAAAATCGGGAAATTATGAGAGAAGTGAATTTATATGCTAATTAACATATTTGATCTGCCAATCAAAATAACATACACGAACTCAAAATTCGTCTTGAAAATACGTAAAAAAGTATATAATTAAAATTACGCATATAGCCCAGAATTACAACGTTACACTAGTGTCGGCAAGGTACCAGATTTTCTCAATTTTTGACGTTAAAAAACGGGATAACTGCAATTATCATAAATCAAATATAAAATAACTTCGTAACTAAGTAAAATCTTTCTATTTTATTATTCACGTAGCTTAAAATTTTAATTAAATGTTACCTTTTCGAACACTGCGAACATCGCGGCGGAAATTTTCCCTGAGCCAAACTCTCCCATAAGAAATCTCGTCTTATTCCTAACCTGAGTAGAACAAACCTTAATCAAGACAAATAAAAACAGGAGCTTCTTGCCCTGGCAACTGCTAAACGAACAAACATTTGTGGTCCGAGCACGTAAAGTTCTGACATGTGCAGGGTGCTGCCCAGATTATTGCGCGAAATTCAAGTACCTTTTAACAATAATATAATGAGTGGAGGCCTGGAAATCTAGAGAGTTCATTCGAAAATAGGTTCAACTTTCATTACACGTACATTTAGGTTTTTGCTTCTGTTGGACCAAAGCGAGACAGAGACGCCCCAGGCGACTTCCGAACAGCAATGGACCTGCAAGGAAAACAGAACCGAATCCCGTGCGACCTGGCCTANGAGACGCCCCAGGCGACTTCCGAACAGCAATGGACCTGCAAGGAAAACAGAACCGAATCCCGTGCGACCTGGCCTGCGGTTTAGCTGGAGCAACAGTAAAGAAGTGAACTGAGGCGTAAAGTAAATAATAATACACAGGGCTATCTGTTTTTCGCGAAAATATTCCAGGATTATCTGTACTGCAAAACACGTTAGTTCAGAACCAATTATGTTATTGGAAGATGTTAACTTTCACACTTCTTAGTCGTGTGCCAGCAAATCACGNACGTTAGTTCAGAACCAATTATGTTATTGGAAGATGTTAACTTTCACACTTCTTAGTCGTGTGCCAGCAAATCACGGACGTTCAATGTTGCAGCATCTCAATTCTGATTGGATCGGTTAGGTAGAAAATATCTTCTCCTGTAAGCACGCGACCAATAACACAAGGACATTTGCAATAGTGATATTTCCTGGGAAATCAATTACACTTTTATCAATAACGTAAAAATAAATACCCTATATAGTACTACCAGACACAGTAGGTTCTCAGAACGCTCTCAAAATTCAAAATTTCTTAAATTCCTTTGGAAACAAAAAGGGGGTTTTCTTTGGCTAACATGCACAGTTAAAAATTCCTGTACTTGTTACAAAAAATTCTTTGAAAACAAGCTGCCAAATATTTTCTTGTAACGCTACAGATTACTATTGTATATTCACAACACGTTATTTTAGAAAACATACTAAACTGTTCATGTAGCTCACTATTTATAATAAACTCGAAGTCCACATCACTTGCTAGTTAGAACTCGATATTAGTTTCACACGTTCCTCGCTAAGATTTTGAGAAATTTAGTCTACATTATTTGTAGTGTTACAAAAATATCGTTGGTAACCAGTTGCCAAAGAANGCTAAGATTTTGAGAAATTTAGTCTACATTATTTGTAGTGTTACAAAAATATCGTTGGTAACCAGTTGCCAAAGAATTCTTTGTACAAACACGGGAGTCTTTTAGAGTGTGTGTGTGACGTAGTTGTACATGTTTTGGTTTCGCAATCTAACGTACGCATGCGTGCGAACGTATTTTCGGCCGGTTGACGTGGATTACAGAGAAACTTTGCAAAAGGGATGAAATTGTTTTTGCAGACGTGTGTTTCCGCATTCGTGAGTATTTGAAATGCAGTCAGCGTTTCAAAACACCATTTTAGTACAGCATTAGGCAATGAATTTAAACTTGTAGGTAAATATTTTATTCAAGAAATTTACTCTTACGAATAACGACTTTTATTTTAAACTCGTGTCGTTACGCTTAATTTAAATATTGTCCTGCAAACACAGATCTCTCAATTCTTGAAAACGTGAATCCTTTTTTTGAACATTTGAAGAGTTTTCTACTTCCCTACGCGTATTACTTAGGGTCATTTTGGTATCTCAGTTTTTTTTAACATTATTCCTAAAAACTAAGGATAAGATTAAGCCTCCTTGCATTAAATTAGCGGTATACAGGTTTAATTATTAAATAAATATTTTTAACGTAGGCCAAAGTAACTGGTATAAACAGGAGCATATAGCCTCAANATAGCCTCAAAAAAATTTAGCATTTATTTACAGATAACATTATTAGTATTTATACATGATAAAGGACGTTTTCACATTTTATTATCACAGTGAAAAACCACACACCTGTCACATAAGTTTTTTTTATGAAATGTAAATGCATTTTCCCGTTTTCCGTACAGGCACCACCTTTATAATAAACATTACCGTGTTACNTAGCATTTATTTACAGATAACATTATTAGTATTTATACATGATAAAGGACGTTTTCACATTTTATTATCACAGTGCAAAACCACACACCTGTCACCTAAGTTTTTTTATGAAATGTAAATGCATTTTCCCGTTTTCCGTACAGGCACCACCTTTATAATAAACATTACCGTGTTACNTAGCATTTATTTACAGATAACATTATTAGTATTTATACATGATAAAGGACGTTTTCACATTTTATTATCACAGTGAAAAACCACACACCTGTCACATAAGTTTTTTTTATGAAATGTAAATGCATTTTCCCGTTTTCCGTACAGGCACCACCTTTATAATAAACATTACCGTGTTACGGATTTAGGTCAGTGCAATTACGGTAAGAAAACAATACATTTCCTTAACGATAAAGGGGCCGCGGTGACTGAGAGGGTTAGCCTGCTCGCCTCCCACCTAGAGGAACCGGGTTCAATCCCCGGCCGGGTCACTCCCGGATTCTCGCACGTGGGAATCGTGCCGGACGATGCTGCTGGTCAGCGGGTTTTCTCGCGGATCTCCCGTTTCCCCGGCTTTTCATTCCATAGATGTTTTCACGAAAACTATGTGGCCCTATAACAATACCGCGACTTTGAGCTCAAAGTAATTACATGAACCGTAGATTTCAAGCATATGCTTTAAAATGTCTTGGTTTTTATCTCAATTTAACAATTTACGTGGGCATCGTGTCCAGGCGCACATTGACTGCTCNGCTAAGATTTTGAGAAATTTAGTCTACATTATTTGTAGTGTTACAAAAATATCGTTGGTAACCAGTTGCCAAAGAGTTCTTTGTACAAACACGGGAGTCTTTTAGAGTGTGTGTGTGACGTAGTTGCACATGTTTTGGTTTCGCAATCTAACGTACGCATGCGTGCGAACGTATTTTCGGCCGGTTGACGTGGATTACAGAGAAACTTTGCAAAAGGAATGAAATTGTTTTTGCAGACGTGTGTTTCCGCATTCGTGAATATTTTTAATGCAGTCAGCGTTTCAAAACACCATTTTAGTACAGCATTAGGCAATGAATTTAAACTTGTAGGTAAATATTTTAATCAAGAAATTTACTCTTACGAATAACAACTTTTATTTTAAACTCGTGTCGTTATGCTTAATTTAAATATTGTCCTGCAAACACATATCTCTCAATTCTTGAAAACGTGAATCCTTTTTTGGGCACATTTGAAGAGTTTTCTACTTCCCTACGCGTATTACTTAGTGTCATTTTGGTATCTCAGTTTTTTTAAACATTATTCCTAAAAACTAAGGATAAGATTAAGCCTCCTTGGATTAAATTAGCGGTATACAGGTTTAATTATTAAATAAATATTTTTAACGTACGCCAAAGTAACTGGCATAAACAGGAGCATATAGCCTCAAAAAAATTTAGCATTTATTTACAGATAACATTATTAGTATTTATACATGATAAAGGACGTTTTCACATTTTATTATCACAGTGAAAAACCACACACCTGTCACATAAGTTTTTTTTATGAAATGTAAATGCATTTTCCCGTTTTCCGTACAGGCACCACCTTTATAATAAACATTACCGTGTTACGGATTTAGGTCAGTGCAATTACGGTAAGAAAACAATACATTTCCTTAACGATAAAGGGCCCGCGGTGACTGAGAGGGTTAGCCTGCTCGCCTCCCACCTAGAGGAACCGGGTTCAATCCCCGGCCGGGTCACTCCCGGATTCTCGCACGTGGGAATCGTGCCGGACGATGCTGCTGGTCAGCGGGTTTTCTCGCGGATCTCCCGTTTCCGCGGCTCTTCATTCCGTAGATGTTTTCACGAAAACTAGGTGGCCCTATAACAATACCGCGGCTTTGAGCTCAAAGTAATCACATGAACCGTAGATTTCAAGCATATGCTTTAAAATGTCTTGGTTTTTATCTCAATTTAGCAATTTACGTGGGCATCGTGTCCAGGAGCACATTGACTGCTCACCATATGCACCTACAACTGCAATGGGGCGTGGAACATAGTGCCTGGGCGGACGAATAGCACGCCATCGTCTTCTCCGACGAATCCCAATTCTGCTTGCAGATACACGATGGCCTCGTCCTTGTCTGGCAGCACCATCGCTCACGCCTGGCCACGTCCTGCATTATGCACCGCCATACGGGCCCAGAACCTGGAGTTGTGATGTGGGGTACAATCAGATTCCAGGTCCATTTGTACAGGGTCCGCATCGTTGGTACGCTGACCACCAACCATGACATCGCAGAGGTGTTGAAGCCTGTTCTTGTCCTGTATCTTCAAGGCCAGCCTGAGGCCCTGTACCAACAGGAATATGCGCGACCGCATCGTACGACACTTCAGCCAGATGTCTACATGTTCTCGACACCGAAGTGCCGCGGGTTTTGNTTGTGATGTGGGGTACAATCAGATTCCAGGTCCATTTGTACAGGGTCCGCATCGTTGGTACGCTGACCACCAACCGTGACATCGCAGAGGTGTTGAAGCCTGTTCTTGTACTATTTCTTCAAGGCCAGCCTGAGGCCTTGTACCAACAGGAATATGCGCGACCGCATGTGGCACACATCGTTCGACGGTTCCTGAATGAGCATATGTTCTCGACACACTGGGTGCCGCGGGTTTTGACCAAGGCTGCTCCTCCTGTGCCTGATCCACGAGGGAATAAACAGGAGACAACTTTCTGAGCAGTAGAGGGGAGTGCAGATCAGGACTTCCCATAAAATTCAGGCTTATTAATAAGGCCACTTCAGGCTGTATTGTATTGTCACATCAGGCTGTTGGATGTGTGCACTCCCCCACCAGACTGGACACTGTCCGTAACCATTAAGTTATTTGAGCACGGTCAGGGCTCTAATTGGCAGCAGTTGAATGCTGCCAATAGAAAGAGATCACGCCCTTTCCAATCGCAGTTGGGTGGATGTTCTCCACCCGAGGGTGGTTCCACCTCACCTGTCAACAGCAGAGTACGGAGTTGAATCCGTGAGCAACGTGCCACACTACTCCCTCGGATAACGCGTCCATCGTAAACGCGTGCTCCATGGTCAGACGAAGACTTGCCTACCACAGGACACCCGCTGCCACAACGGATGAACTTTGGGCACGGATGGAAGCAGCATGGGCGGAGATACCCCAGACGGATATCCACAGTCTCTTCCTCTGAATGCCGCGTCATGTAGCAGCGGTTATTGCCGCCCGTGGTGGGGGTCACACAGTACTGATTCCCCCATGTTCTGTACGTCATACCGAACTGCAAGAGTAATCATGTCACATGTGTATGATGGGTATTCTGTCAAATAAATCTGGCTGTGCTGGCTCATGTCCTTCTTTGTGTTGCTATTTTAATGACCAGCAGTGTATTTTTACAGATTTCCGCTGATTAGATGGCTCCATTTTCAGTTTTTTTTTTTTCATTTAGAGCCTATCACAACAGTGTTGGCCGTTCAGAGTGTCTCAGAATTTTCGGACAGTGTCTTNGCGAGTGTAAATACCCCAGACGGATATCCACAGTCTCTTCCTCTGAATGCCGCGTCGTGTAGCAGCGGTTATTGCCGCCCGTGGTGGGGGTCACACAGTACTGATTCCCCCATGTTCTGTACGTCATACCGAACTGCAAGAGTAATCATGTCACATGTGTATGATGGGTATTCTGTCAAATAAATCTGGCTGTGCTGGCTCATGTCCTTCTTGGTGTTGATATGTTAATGACCAGCAGTGTATTTTTACAGATTTCCGCTGATTAGATGGCTCCATTTTCAGTTTTTTTTTTTTTCATTTAGAGCCTATCACAACAGTGTTGGCCGTTCAGAGTGTCTCAGAATTTTCGGACAGTGTCTTCTTGAAACTAGCAACACAAATAACACAGAGGCCAAACATTACGGCAGAACTTTATTATAGTGGATTCGATTCTGAAACACTTGCATGCAAACTCTTTGATTAGAAAGTTTTGACTCTTTCTTGAGAGTCAGAAGCTATACCCGTCCGGCCTTTCACACATGTCATGAATTGCAGCGCATGACATCAGGAATTTGCATTAATTCCAACATTTTACATTGTATCCACAGGAATGGCGTTTTACAAAAAATGTATGCCCACCTCCTTGATTCAGTTTTTCAGCAAAAGTCAGCGACTTGAAAACTGAAAACGATTGAAACAGTGTATATAGTATTAATCTGCAAATATGGAAAATACTTATGGAAGATAGTTCAACTCAGACCATGGAATACATATTTTCCTTTTTTAGGCGATAATATCAAGTTACTCTCCCATTTGAAATGTAACATAACCTTCGAATGTTTTGTGGAAAATGGCGACAAGTCACTTCTTTTTTTTGTTGGAGATTTTCCCATACTGGCGGCCTACTCTAAATCTTAAAAATGCCCATGATTCTATGAAGTCAGATCGTTTAAATAGTTAACTCCACGCAATAGTGAGTATCACATGATAACTGACGCATGGACAACACACTGGGAAGCAAATTACATTTATTAAAACCGTCTCCAAGCTCCGACAACTCTCTCTCCCGGTGGACAACTGTCAAGAAAGATATGCTGTCAACTGAACCGCATTAGAAATGGCCATGCTCTCTGTAACGTGATGAATATGTGGGGCATATCTGACGCCCCCAACGCCCCCGCTGGTTATTGTGAAACTCCTGAGTGAACTTTGCGGTCAAATTCGAGACCCTTTACTAGGTGGCACGTACAAGTTGATCCGTGAGTTCATGACGGTATCTCGCGCAGCAGTAAAAACGTAGAATAGATACCATGCTTTGTACCTTGTCGCGAAATTCTGCCAAACTGTAAATAAAACATTTTGAAACTGTAAGGTTTGCGATGTATTCCATAATTTTTATATCGGTACATGCAACCGCTTGTCTAATTCCACTATGTAATTAACCGATTTGAACAGTGTATAGGTTGTGTGATAAGTAACAGAATATTATTTCTTCTCTTGTTGCTTGTATTGTAAAGGCGGAAATAAAACTTTATAAAGTAATGTTATTTGTTGTATCCTGAATCAAAAACGCTCTACCTTCTTTGTGTTCTAATGATTTTTATGAAAACAGCTAGTCAACATTCCTGAACATATTTCCCATTTTATAATCAGCAAATTAAATTCGGAGTATCAAAAGCCGTTATTAACAACCGAGGAAAGTATTACTGCAAAAACATTAATTGCCTAGTTACGTAGCCTGTTAGTGTATTTTGACATACGTCAAGAAACAAGTTGGAGTAATGATTTCGTAACTCATACTACATTGCTAGGAAGAGTTTTATAAAAAAAACTTAAAACAACGTACGCTTCTTAAGAATCATTTTTGAAATTGCCGAAATTTTTTTCATAATTATACCCAAACCTTTACAACATTTATATGGATTAAGGGTGTTTAAGTTTATTGAAACCTTCTATCGAATTTTTTACTTTAAAATTACCGTTCGCATGCAATCCTTTGACTACTTAATTGTTAAGATAATTACCAATAATTTGCACATTTTGAAAACAGATATTTCTGCATGGTTGCAGTAGCAGGAACAGTTAAGTATGTATAATGATAAAAAGCTATAAATATTTTAGGTAAGCTTTCAAACAGTTTACTATTTTGTTAGATAACACATCAGACAGATACTTACATTGCAGATTTTTTAAGTATTTGGAGTAATGATGGACTCGAAAGAAAATCTGGTAGAAACAATAACTAATGGCATTGTTAGGTGCGGACCCCATAGCACGTGTGGCCAGTCTCGGTGCAGTGGGGGTGGGTCACTATGACCGCCAATAATTTGCCAGACCAGCGAGCGGAATGATTGGCAGCTGGCCTGAACTGGCGTATTCCTTCGTCCCTTGCTGGAGGAGTCGGCGGCTACTGTATATTTGCACGAACTCTCTGGTCAGCTCTCTCGGCACAACCTGACGCGTGGAGACTCTGGGTCAGGGCCTCTCCCATTATAAATACCGCCACATCTGGACGGTCGGTAGTCTGTGATAGCCATCTGGCGAAGTTCCGCGAATGGTGAATCAGGCTTTAGAGGTACGTCGAAGAAGAAAGCTGGCGGTGAAATGCGGCTTTGTGTGTACGCGGCTACGAGCGAGAGTGCGCGAGTGCGTTGGAGGGCGAGGTATCCGACAAGTGGAGGGCTTTTGTGTATGGGAGCGCTCGGGGTGCTCCAGTACATTCTTGGCGGGAACGACTTGCGATATCTGGACTGAACAGGGTGGAATTGAATGAACTAGCTATACATCCTTATTGTAAATACTGGAAATATAAGGTATTAAATATATAATTTTTGTCAGTAATTCTATAGGTGTTAGAAAACTGTTTATTAAGACTAGTTTTAAGTTTTTGACTATGTTAATTTCTGCGAGGTGACGAACGATTTTGTAAATATTAGTTGTAAATATCAAGTGATAGCGATTATTGTCGAGATACTAATTTTGAAGTATATTTTGGATTATTTATGAATAAATTAGGAAACAATTAACTCTTTTATTTAATTAAGACTGTCATACGTTAAAGAACGTGGTTATTCCCAGAGACCTTGAAAAATTCTTAAAGTATGTAGTCAGAAAAAAAAACTTTTATACTCTCGTAGAACCTTAAGTTTGTATAGAATACTTTCAGCAAGGAGTTTAGGTTGTATAGCATATTATGCATAACTGCAGTTATGTATCGCAGTCTGACTTTGTATTGAGATTAATAGATTGTAGGCTATCAGTCTTATGATATATTTGAGTTATTCTGAAGTGGCTCTCGGATCAGTTCTTTGTCATCGTCAATTGCTAGTTTTTTATTTTACTATTCTGACTCAATCGTTACCAATGTGGTTCAAATTTAACCGATAAATTATCACTAGAAACCTTTTCATTTCACGCCTCTACCCATGTTAGACTCCATAGCCATTTCCGTACTCAAGAAGTCATTTGTTCGTTGATTGCTGCCCCCACATTCCTGTTATGGCCGCACCTGATTAGGCTACTCGAGAGCTATATTATCACCACTGAATCGTTATTTAACACAGGTTTACGTCGTAAACTGATACAGAATTATAACTTGGATTATAATGCTTCAAGTTATGAAACATATCCTAAGTATTGCAAACAGTCGCAAAGTAATCTCGAATTATATAAGGTTTGTAATATGCCTATCGTTTTTAGATTATACGCAGTCATTATTTTTATCATTGCCGATGAGGTTGTTTGGAATCCAACATTTATTTTCTAAAACAAAATTTGCATACGAGATGACAAAAATTAGGAAAAGGGCCAAGTAGAGCTCCTCTGTGTTTTAATGAAGACGAGAATTTTCATTTCTCCGTTTCGTTTTTGCTCTTTTGCATAATGCGCGCAACGCCATATTTCTCAGATTAGTGTTTTTGATAAAATGTCTCCAGAGTTACATTTGGAAAGTTCCTCTCTCTCTCTCTCTCTCTCTCTCTCTCTCTCTCTCTCTATGTCTCTCTCTCTTTCTCTCTCTCACTGACTATATCTCATCTCTCTGCACAAACCTGGAGTTATTATTTTGAAGAAGGCTTTCGACAAAATTAATAAATCTCTACGAAACAATCGACCCGGGCGCTTGTTATTTATTATAAACGCATTCCGATCGATTATTTTGCATGTAGTTTCTGTCATTTTGTCATAGTTTTCGTGCTGCCGTAAGCTCAGATATTCCGTTGTTTTAGGTGGTTTGAGGTCATGCTTATCACGAAAATAATGAGCAAAATACATCAATATTATTTAATTAAGCATATTAAACAACACATTTCCAAATTTAAACTAAAATTTACCGAACGCACAATTATTTATGTGAACTGACTTCTCAGTAAAATAATTAGTACAGTCTCAGTAACCAAAGTTAACTATCATATACCAGCTATCGGTATATTCTTAAGTTGTGAGCTTTTTCTCTCGCTAAACTAATTACGTCGTTGCATTTTCCGATGGGCTATTAGCATTCATTGTTTACCTGGCGCATCCTGAGTACTCTCCACGGCCACGACGCACCTACAGCGCACTTGCACTCCNCACAGTGCACTTGCACTCCGTGAATCTGCACACAGTCCGCCGACTTTCCGATACCACACACGCTCAGCGCCAGATCTGCCTCGATCCCGAATTGCAAAACTTCTGCACCGTAGATCTGCCAACTAACTCGCCAGCCACGAGGCGAACCACTACCTCTTTAATGCAATGGATTGCCTTAAAAATTTTCCTGGGCGCTCTCTAGTACTTTCTCTATTCTTGTGCTCCTTAACAGTTTCGCATCAAACAGAAGCAAATTTATGATTGTTTTATGGAAATGTGATGTAATGAATTTGTGATAACCCAAACCCCTGGACATTGCAACGCAGACGCATCGTGTTAGTCAATGAGAAACGGATTTCTTCAGACAGTAAACAGTGTGCGAATCAATTGGGGGGATGCCAGAGAATTGCCCCCTTCATAAATATTTCCATCTGGCTCATTCAGAAAAAATATTTCCCTGATAAGGAAAGTGATTTCCCTCCGTGAAGAATAATAATTCATAATGAGTGAAGAGACTAATGGTTCTCACATGTAAATTATTACAAATAAGTTCGATACCTACTTCAGGTGGAGAGTACCGGCCGGAAAAACACACGAGGCCACACGCGACTAAGATATACTAACTGTCAAAAGCCAGGTTATCATTGTAGCGTGAAATTTCGTGTCGCCCTTAGTGTACTTAATGTCACACAGGACACAGATTGAAGACACGTAACACTGAAGCTTGTGTATTACCTTTACGCTAGTACATATTTCCGCCACCAGACAGCAGCCACTTTGCTGGAAAACGAGAAAATTCAAAAGTTTCGAGTTAGCTAAAATGAAGTCTCCCCTCCCTTCAGTAGAAACATTAATTTGCACCCTGCCAGTAAGGTTTCCAGTCTTCACGCCAGAAACGAGCCCAAGGCATGGGGCGTGGCAAGTTGATGGATCGCGACAGTAGTGTGGTGCAAACGTTTTACTCTACCATAGATATGGGGATACTAATTTGTACAAGGACGCAATCAGCCTACCGTGTGAACCTTGCAATTTTTAACAGGGTACTGTGAGGCAGAACTAAAAACATTTATTCCATCACTTTGCCGAAGCCGATGCTGAATCCAATCTGTTGGGTGTCTGAACACAAAGTCACAATAAAAATTAAAATAAAATGTTTATGGCAGTCACACTTATGTTTTGTTGGTATTCACCTTGCCAAATTTGTCTTGCGGGGAACACTATACTATTTAGTTGTGATCACAAAATAATGTTATGACTATAAAACGTTTTGCCGGGGTAACTTTCCTATAGTGAATTTGTTTTTTATTCACAGATTTTGAATAAAACCTTTGTAAAATCGCCCTTATGTATGACGTACTTGGTTGTTTCCTAAACATGTCACGTATTACAAGCGTTTTATACTTGTGATAAAATGAAATACCAATTTTTTTAATTAAATTGTACTTTTACTTATATTTGTATATAAATTATATTTGATCTTTATAATTATTATAAATAAAACAGAGAAACAATAGATGCATTGGTAATACCTACTGAAAAAAATTGCAATACAAAATATTATTGCATTGAGTGCGCACGAATGCGGAGCGCTGTCCTTTTGGTGTACATTTCTAGACTCGGTTAATCTTTGTTTGCACATGAAGCGAAGGAATATATTGGAAGTAGAACCTTAGCAGAGCTTCAGAAAAGTTTTAACTAACTGTGAATGGACTATGCAAAATATTCTTCTGGGTGAGTAGCTTGCTGTATTCCGAGTATTTGCACGTCTCAGAACAGGGTGCGTCCCTTCTGAGCGCGACAGCTTGACTTCCTCGCTGACGGCGGCTGGAGTGGGGCGGGCCCTCACGCCAAGTGCTGTCACGAGAAGGTCAAGAAGAGTGGTGCGGGCACGACGGAAGCATCCGACAGAAGGCAACCCTTCGCCACTGCTCCGCTGCACCCAAGAGTCGACTCAGGCGGACTGCAGGTTTGAATAACCTCTGTAGATCCTCCACGAAGAGTCACGTGGGGCAACGTTGCACCAACCAGGGCACCTTTGTGCCACGTGCCTTATGAAACCTCAAATGAAAGCTCTGAAATTCCTTCCTGTTTCATCGTCCTATGGAAAAAAAAAAAAACTAANTCTGGAGTGGGGCGGGCCCTCACGCCAAGTGCTGTCACGAGAAGGTCAAGAAGAGTGGTGCGGGCACGACGGAAGCATCCGACAGAAGGCCACCCTTCGCCACTGCTCCGCTGCACCCGAGAGTCGACTAAGGCGGACTGCAGGTTTGAATAACCTCTGTAGATCCTCNGGTATTCACCTTGCCAAATTTGTCTTGCGGGGAACACTATACTATTTAGTTGTGATCACAAAATAATGTTATGACTATAAAACGTTTTGCCGGGGTAACTTTCCTATAGTGAATTAGTTTTTTATTCACAGATTTTGAATAAAACCTTTGTAAAATCGCCCTATGTATGACGTGCTTTCCTAAACATGTCATGTATTACAAGCGTTTTATACTTGTGATAAAATAAAATACCAATTTTTTAAATTAAATTGTACTTTTACTTATATTTGTATATAAATTATATTTGATCTTTATAATTAGTATAAATAAAACAGAAAAGAAATTGCAATACAAAATATTATTGCATTTAGTGCTCACGAATGCGGAGCGCTGTCCTTTTGGTGTAAATTTCTAGACTCGGTTAATCTTTGTTTGCACATGAAGCGAAGGAATATATTGGAAGTAGAACCTTAGCAGAGCTTCAGAAAAGTTGTAACTAACTGTGAATGGACTATGCAAAATATTCTTCTGGGTGAGTAGCGTGCTGTATTCCGAGTATTTGCACGTCTCAGAACAGGGTGCGTCCCTTCTGAGCGCGACAGCTTGACTTCCTCGCTGACGGCGGCTGGAGTGGGGCGGGCCCTCACGCCAAGTGCTGTCACGAGAAGGTCAAGAAGAGTGGTGCGGGCACGACGGAAGCATCCGACAGAAGGCCACCCTTCGCCACTGCTCCGCTGCACCCGAGAGTCGACTAAGGCGGACTGCAGGTTTGAATAACCTCTGTAGATCCTCCACGTAGAGTCATGTGGGGTAACGTTGCACCAGCCAGGGCACCTCTGTGCCACGTGCCTTATGAAACCTCAAATGAAAGCTCTAAGATTCCTTCCTGTTACATCGTCCTATGGAAATAAAAAAAAACTAACCACGACGTACACATTTAAGTGGGGGGGGGGGGTGTAAAGGACCCATTTCAAACGAAAATGTGAGGTACAAAGCTACCTTCACGATAAAATTACCCCAAGTGACTGTACTGCTTCGAAAATCCGCAAGGTGATTGGCTCGGAGTCTAAATGAATGATTCGAAACTCGATAAAATTACGTTCAGTGTTGTAGTGTTATTTTAAAATCGATTCTCCAACAGAAAACAGTAGCTGTTGAAAATTGACGAGCTGTGAGGAAGGCTTTCAAGGCAGAGAGTGGGTTTCAACCAGTACACCAGGGCCACTTTTAGCGCAGTTAATTACCACTTGGGATACTGCGGGTGCCTCTGTTTTGTATACGTATATGCATGTTAAAAATTCACAAAATTTTTATTATGGTAAGCTAAAGGTCAAACCAAGCCAGTTTTAATCAGATGTTCTATAGGAGAGCCGCGAAAATGATTTAAGTAATCAGAGCGCCATTTACTCCAAAATACTTAAAACCACTGTTTTGAGGTTTATCCCCAATGAGAGAATATGATGTGATCATGCTAAATCCTCCCGGCTGACTACTGTAGAGGGCGAACAATACTTGCTTGGTGCGTGGCCTTCCTCTGCATAACGCTGCATTCTGTGCGACTCAGTATGCTCTGTGACAATTGGTACTTGCCGATTTTNAAGCTTAATATTTTACACTAATGACAAGTTCGAATACTGCATAAAAATTTGCAAAAAAAAAAAAAATTCGAATTTTGATAATCTTATCATATTATGTGATATTTTTAATTGCAGTCACTAGATTAACGTTAAAAAAAATTTATGCCGTCATATAACCAGCATAAAATGTAACTGTTTGTTTTCATAGTTACAGTTTGATACGCACAACTATCATGCTCACTAAGTTTTTTAGTTAGTCCACACGATGGTAACATGCGTAAGACAATAGTTATTCACCTGGCTCCGTAATCATAACCCAGTTAAGCACCTATCACAGTACCTAAGCTATTATTTTATTACTAACTAAACGCCTCCGTTTCATTTATGCGATCTTCAAGCTCGAGCGTTTTAANGATGTATTCCTCGGAACAATTACACCAACGCCAGAATGTCGCTGTCTTGCAAATGCCAGTGAAAGATACTTCACAAATACTTTTGGTCGCCATCCCAGGTATCAGTTATCAGCACGGGACCCGGTGTGCGAACCATCTGCGTGAACATGCTGCAATAACATGTCTTTCCTCTTCCTATAAGCCCTGAATGACTTCTGCGTTTCTGCCGATGTGGCACAGGCCATCTTGAATTATTGGTTTCTCTCTTATTTCAGCTGTTTAGGAACACTTATCTTAAAACTGCAGTTGTAACTCTCTGGTAATATACATAACGATGTAGAACAAACACACATTCGGAAATTTTGTCCAATTTTAATGACGTACTTAAAGCAGCATTATTTTTAAAATTACCAATAAATTCTCGCAGTTCCACAATTACAAGATAACGTGTGGACGAATCTTGGCGACTATTTGAAGGCATTCCAAAAATGTAAACGTTATATAAAAATAAATATATAGTTATTTAATTGAAAAAGAAGTTATGACAGATGAATTGGAAACTCAACTTGCCGGATGAGACCAAGCCTTAAGGTGGATCATGCCCCGCCATTTTGCATTTTCACTATTTTTGCCATAATTTCCATTTAAGAATGTTTAACAAAAAAATTTGTACGAAATGGCATAAACAATAGTTTCTAAAGCTTTATCAAAATGTTACAACTCTACCACGTTTATTAATTTTCGACTAGTGACTGCCGGCAAGAAATAAGTAATTTTTTCTTGCAGCGGTTACAGAAATGATCCGGGAAACAGAAGTCTAGCAATACATGTTTTAGAGCATGTGCACAGCGAATGCCTTAAAACTTGTCGATGCCCAAAATAAAATATAAAATCTGTAACGCAAGTTACGGTGACAAATTTTGTAAATCCAAGATGGTGGGCACTGATACCCCTTAAGACTCCGCCTACCTGGAGCTTATTTCCGCGTCTGAGGCAGAGAATAGCGGGAGCGATAAGGGCGACACTGCCACGCGCATCAAGTGCGCCATCTCCGCTAACCGCAAGGCTCTGAACTGGCGTACAGTATTCTAGTCGCAATGCGTGTACCTGTGGGACTTTCAGCGGCGATCCTATTATTTTGTTGTTGGAAAGTCTTTAGGAAGGTTCAGTGCAGGGCCCTTGAATAGTTTTTTTTATGTATATGATGCGTTTTCTTCGAGTTACAGCGCTTTTGAAAATGCCGTTTTTGGCCGTTTTGGAGTACTCTGAAACGGTGTTTCTAAGGTGCGTGACATTTTGAAAGTACTCAAGAGTCCTCGTCAGAAGTGCGTGTTCCTTTCATAGATCGGCACATTGGACGCACGTTTAACAGTTTCGTGGGAACACGTGTGTTTGAAACACTATGCAACGCAACTCAAGCACCAGGTATGCAGCAGTCTGAAGAGGGCATGAGACATCACTACAGATACAAACGTCACTCATATTCTACAATAATGTATGCGATCCAATGTAAAAAAAAAAAAAACAAACAATAAGAAATGCTACACAATAGTTTCTACTCTACAAATATCTCACTAAAATGACTTATTTCTCCCGAGATATTTCTAACGCAATAATTTGTTATATAGAATGCATCTAAACTAGACCGATAAACTGTGATACCAGGTTAATCAGGAAAAAAGAAGGCGAAAACATACATACGACTTATGGTCTAAAGTGAATCGTAAGGGCAGTACACATAATTCAAGTTGGACTTGTAGCAATAGTTTATTACAAATACTGAAGAAATTTTTTGTGAGTGAACACTGAGCGTCTGCATAATGTTTACACGCGGATTAATAATCCATCTTGTAAATCCCAAGCTTGCTACAGCTNGTGAACACTGAGCGTCTGCATAATGTTTACACGCGGATTAATAATCCATCTTGTAAATCCCAAGCTTGCTACAGCTTCATGGAGATTAAATCGAAATGAGGGTAGTAACCGTGATTATTTCCAGAAAAAATTTGATGACATCGACAGACAGGTGTTGTTGTGTTTACAGATCAGACACTATGTTACATCTTGAATGCTTTATTCGCCATTTGTTACAAAATCGGGCTTCACGTCCATCTTCAAAGATGTGTTTCGTCATCGGTCATATATATGTGTTCACCTTCTTCTCTCGTGATTAACCTGCTGCCAAAGTTTGTCGGTATAATTTAGATACAGCCTGTAGTATTATAGCGGCGTGTCATATTACGTGAAATGAATGGATCAATCTGGCCAAACCCGTTATCTTGGATAACTCTTCCTCAGTTCCCACATGTTGGCTTCCAATTGACGTGTTTGGGATTAATTTATCTCCCATGCGCTTCTAAGTGCTGTACAAAGGTGAAACAGCCGTTTATTCCGCCAACTCCAGCCGCACACGCCAGCAAAATGGCGACACTAGCCAACAACACGCCGGAACGTCGTTCGCCAATCAGCATCTAGTAACTTATTCGCCAGTCGGCAGCCAACAGAGAACCTTCCGCAGCGCGGGGTAACTAATCAGACACCAAGGACCTTGTCCAGAGCCTTACGTGACCAATCAAAGGAACAGCCACGCCATTTCGTAACCTATCTGTAGGCTGTTCACGGTTACTTCAGACTTTTCTGAAGCCCCACTGAAGTTCTACGTCCAGGCTATTCCTCCGCCTCGTGCAAACAAATCTTAACTAAGTACAGAAAATTACACCATAAGGACACCACACCGAATTCGTGCGCACTCAGTGTAATATTATTTTCCATGAGAACTATTTCTTACTAGGCATTACCAACACACTTTTTTTCTCCTATATATAGGCGGAATATTAGTAACAGTTCAATTCAGATAAAAAATAAGGTACTTTTATATTAGCTTAATGATAAAACGTTTGTAATACGTGACATTTTTAGGGAAAAACCAAATACGCCATAAATGGGGTGATTTTTCAAAAGTTTGATTCTAAAAGTGTGATGAAACCGCAAATAAACTATAAATTTGGGCTGTGGCTGGGCAGATATATATATATTCAGGGAACAGAAGAAATGCAAATGAAGGCCGTAATTTTAACCGGCGAGATCCGCGGACGGAGGGGCGAAGGACGCAGCGGGAAATGACGCGGTTCCCGGAAAGTGCTCGCTAATGACCTCGTTCGTCCTCGTCGAGGCGCAAGAACTGCCGGTCGCGTGTGTGCGGGCTGACGTCCAGGTCATTGGGAGGGGGGTGGGGGCGAGTGGGCGTGGCACGAGATGTTCCAAGTCACGCCATGACTTGATGCCACGTTGACTTCCTCGGTGCCCGAAAAAAAAATACAGAAACCCGGTGGAAGCAATTAAGTGTCCAGCACAGGAAGTGCACGGCTAGAAAAGCTGGATTGAGTGAAAGGGTCTCAGCTGCAGGGTAAATATATCATTCTTACTACATGAGAAAAAAAAACAGTTTTGACAGAACACTCGCTACTGCAAGCGACATTAATTTCCAATCTGCTGTTATTCTTGCGTTAAATAGAATGCTATGTTTGTAAGGACGGGGGTAGCACGCATTGGAATGACGGACAGAAAATATTTCCTGTAGGGTTCGCAAGTTACCAGTTCTTGAAAGCATGAAAAGAATTAAGAGATTAAAACGGATTGATGCACTGCCTCGATGAAGGGACTGGAGAGCTACAAGTAAATATACAACCATCTGCATTTCCAACGTGCAAAAATTGGTACGCGGATCCGCTTGTGATCGAACCCATGTCGCCGAAATGGGAGAAAAGGCACGTTAGTCACATAGGCAATGATGCACTCTTCTGCATGCAGTACAATACAGACTGTCAGTCTGTTCCGTGTACGAAATGGTCCACCCACCTGTAATAAGGTCGGTTCACATTTCTATATCCACTAGGTTTGGACTGAATAGCCCTACGTGATCTGTGTTTTCATGACAACTCGTAGTTCACGGGGGATTTACCGATACATTCATTACCATTTAAGATAAGTATATGTCGGGGTAAATTAAGTCATTGTTACAAAAATCGTGACGGTCTCACATCAGCACGAGCACCTGATTTAAGAAAAAACACGCCTTACGATTGCCGTACTGTGAGAAACTACTTGGATTGCCTGCTGACGTCGGGGACGCAGAATCTTATCTGGGCGCGTGCCCCGTTGTACTCGCTACCGCCGCTGCTGCTACCGGCGCGAACTGGTGCATGCTGAAGGCGTGTGCCCCGTTGTACTCGCTACCGCCGCTGCTGCTACCGGCGCGAACTGGTGCATGCTGAAGGCGTGTGCCCCGTTGTACTCGCTACCGCCGCTGCTGCTACCGGCGCGAACTGGTGCATGCTGAAGGCGTGTGCCCCGTTGTACTCGCTACCGCCGCTGCTGCTACCGGCGCGAACTGGTGCATGCTGAAGGCGTGTGCCCCGTTGTACTCGCTACCGCCGCTGCTGCTACCGGCGCGAACTGGTGCATGCTGAAGGCGTGTGCCCCGTTGTACTCGCTACCGCCGCTGCTGCTACCGGCGCGAACTGGTGCATGCTGAAGGCGTGTGCCCCGTTGTACTCGCTACCGCCGCTGCTGCTACCGGCGCGAACTGGTGCATGCTGAAGGCGTGTGCCCCGTTGTACTCGCTACCGCCGCTGCTGCTACCGGCGCGAACTGGTGCATGCTGAAGGCGTGTGCCCCGTTGTACTCGCTACCGCCGCTGCTGCTACCGGCGCGAACTGGTGCATGCTGAAGGCGTGTGCCCCGTTGTACTCGCTACCGCCGCTGCTGCTACCGGCGCGAACTGGTGCATGCTGAAGGCGTGTGCCCCGTTGTACTCGCTACCGCCGCTGCTGCTACCGGCGCGAACTGGTGCATGCTGAAGGCGTGTGCCCCGTTGTACTCGCTACCGCCGCTGCTGCTACCGGCGCGAACTGGTGCATGCTGAAGGCGTGTGCCCCGTTGTACTCGCTACCGCCGCTGCTGCTACCGGCGCGAACTGGTGCATGCTGAAGGCGTGTGCCCCGTTGTACTCGCTACCGCCGCTGCTGCTACCGGCGCGAACTGGTGCATGCTGAAGGCGTGTGCCCCGTTGTACTCGCTACCGCCGCTGCTGCTACCGGCGCGAACTGGTGCATGCTGAAGGCGTGTGCCCCGTTGTACTCGCTACCGCCGCTGCTGCTACCGGCGCGAACTGGTGCATGCTGAAGGCGGGTCGGCTCGTTGGCTTCCTCGACGGACCGCCCGCCTTCCTCCCCCCTGCTGTCTTCAAGAACTTCTGGAGGCGTGCGTGCAGCATGTGACGTCACCGCGGGGTGCTGTCCACACTTCATGAATGTGGAAAAATGTTCGAGAGAGCAACGTTGAAGAGACATAATAGTTTGCTTTTTGCACTTCCAGAGAGAAGCAGAGAGGGACCTATTCAGCACGGAACTCTGTTCCACTGTGTGAAAGGAGGGGGATGGGCGGCTGCCATAATATAGGATAAAGATACGTAAATTTCTCTAAGGGTTTTTTATACTACTTTATGTAATCTCAAAGTTCAAATTTGTATTAGGGAGTATCTATCTGTATAACTGAGGAGTTTTTTTTGTAAATACTTTATAAAGGATTTAACTTGTCATTTGGTTTTTGTTTGTTTTGTTTGTTAATATGCATTTGATATTGATGGGACGGTTTGCAAAATAATCAACGTATTCTTGACCCCAAATATAAAACAAAAAGTGAAACTGTTGTAAGTTGCTTTCACAACCCCAATTAATTGCCTTTCTACCACCTGACGGAGGGATCTTTGCTTTTTGGGAAAAATAAGTTCCACTGGAGGAAGTAGATACGGAGCTATCTGTCCCATGTGTCGGCAAGCCACCGCCACAATTGTATAGGCATATCAGATATTTTTCAAAACTGTTAGTTGTTTCATATTAGTTATTGAATCTTGGTGAAGTGACTTTTTGTAAATATGTTAAGGCCTTCAGTAACATACCGAGAACGAATAATGACACGACCAAAATTATTCCCGAAAAGTATTCTCAATTATGCTACCTAAAGAGGACATTGACTTATTAAAGTTAGCAAAGTGAATTAATGCACACTGTAAAAAAAGTTAATGTTTACTGAGAAATTGTTTGTAATTTTACAAATGCTTGTAACAGTACTAATATTTCTCTTGTAAAACTACCAGTTTGTAAAACTACAAGGGCTGTGTTAAATGTTGTGCAATAAATGTTTGTACTATACTGACCTGTATCCACGAGCTTCAGCTAAATGGCGGACACGCATCAACGTAAAACCGTATATAGCTATTTGTGCAAAAACTATTGGTGATGTAAAGAATAGTTGCGTGCAAAAAGAGATTTATTTCAAGTTTGAATGACGTAAAACACTTAAAACAAATCAAATAATCATAATAAAACGACAATTCCAATAAAACGTGACCGTATTATTCATTAACTGTTAATGTTTCGTAGCTACAAAGAACTCTTAAATTGGCTCTCAATAACTCGTTAAGAGCCGTCCAAATCTCTTAACTCAACAACAGAACACTTAGAATGAAATAAATGTATCTATTGTTCTTAACCGAACAACCTCATTAATATTTTGCAAGAACTTTATAGGCTGAATATATTTTAAAAATATATATGATGTTCGTAAGTCAAATTGTTCATGTGATCAAGGGTACCGACTGGCAATACGAGGGGTGTGGGTTCTAGTCCCCGTGCTGGAAAAGGTGTAATTTTTGTTTCCGTAAATTACATTTGGAAATTTTTTTTTTAGTTAGTCTCTGTTATTAATCACCACATTTGTTTTCTAGAAGAAAAAACATATTTTATGCCCATTTTTCAATAATGAAAGTTTAAATACAAGGCTATCGTTTGTAATATTACAAATAAATCTTTTGCAGACATTAAAAGAAAACTATTTGTAGTTTTACATAGGATTTTTTGGCAACTGGGTTTCCAAGGATTTTTCTTGTAAAAGAACATCATTTTTTTAGAGTGTCTTACTACAGTTATTTGAACACCGACAAGTTGATCTATTTGATTTTTCTTAGCCAAAACCTGATCACTGGAGTTGTAAGATTTTTGCTTTAAACCATGTTACTCCAAGTAGCGTTTGACATTCATGTATTCTTCCCCGTTACTCCCATTTACCATTAATGATCACATCGATAGTTTAAATGGACTGTGTTATGAAAATATGGAAATCCACAATTACAAAACAAGATGACAAAGAACTGGAAAGAACAGAGGCACTAGCAGTCAGTAAAACATCGTCAACACACAACACGCAATCTGACTGAACAGAAAGTACTGGACGGAAAACCAACACAACAGAGACGAAGCACAATCGCAATACATCAGGAATATGAAATATCCTCGTGGAAAACAATATATTCAATGATACCAACCTACTCATCTGCTTACGTTACACATCGTTCAGTGGTTGTACACTAGCAACTGCAGTGAAGTGTGCGTCTTCCCCGCAGTATTAAAAATTACATGCAAATGTCGTTACATCAGCTGAACTTCATCATTAAACAACACAGAAGTCCCAAGGTAGAAATATAGTTAGGGCCAGTGACTTTTCGCTGGAGCACACAGTAGACTTCAATACTATATACACACCTCAGCGGTTGTTATTCCTCTATTGGCTGCTGGTGCCGTGTCCGTCTTTGACCAAGCCACTCAGGACTAAGTAACTCCGATACTGACCCTTCGTGAACCGTGCGCAAACGGTTAACACTGGCCAGAACCTTTTTTTTTTTTAGCCAATCAGAGAAGCTGGATGACCCTAGAGTGCTTTGGACTGTATCTTGTCTCGAAATCTTTTCGTGAAACATCACTGCTCCTAAGTATAGTGGCTTCCAATGGGCCACTGCACTCGACTGTACGACATTCAGAGTTCATTAAAAAGTGTACCTATACATACTATAAAAGTTTTCAGAGAATTACGATTTAAGTTTCATATGAAGGAAGAAAGCCTATGTTTCGTAACTCTGAAAAATATTTTGCTGGAATTTTTAACAGTCTGTTTTTAATCAAAATTCATTATGAAAACCTTTATTAAGCAAGATCAACATTAAAATTGTTCTGATTATGTGTAATAAAAAATCAGTACAAATATTTGCAAAAATTACAATAATTGATCTATTTCAGACACGAAATTTATCCATTTTACATCTGAAATAGATGTCTATAACATCAATTATTAAAAATATTATTAAATTTTATTTCTAATTCTTTATCGCATACAATTATAAAATTCATTATGATAGTCCAGTTTGACAAATTTTTTTGTGAAATTTTTTTCTTAAATAATTGAGAATGGGAACAGCTTAAATTTTGATTTACATTAGACTGTTATTATTTTTATTTTTAAAACATTAAAGTAAACAAATTCTAGTAAACGTTTTTCAGTGTTACCACGCATATGCTTTCTTCTTTCATATGCAACTTAAATCACACTTTTCTGATAATTTTGGTGGTGTGTGTAAAATTTCGAATGGACTAGGCAAGTTGTGTAGTTGAGGGCAGTACACCATTGGCTCGGACATACTGGGTTAATTGATTTCATATATCGAATTAAGCTTTTCAGAAGAAATAATTTGAAAAAGCTACTCTTAGTGCTTTAGTTGTTTACCTTAGACTGCCTTGGAGACATCTTAACTACTGATGCGTACTCATGGTATCAATAATAAAACATAATAGTTATTTATTTTCTGAAATCGTCGGATCCAAGAAAGTATATCATTTACTGTTCATTGAAAAATGATGTAAGAGTATTCTACCCGCAACGGAAGTGAATGTCACCTAGTTCACTCTAGCATCGAGCACATTTATCTGTGGGGTACGCCCGAGACAGCTTGTTTGTACACCACCAGTTCCTCATGTATAAATAATTCGTTCGTTTATTGTTGATGGTTGACACCGTATACCCGATATTACAGGAGCTCTGTTGTGCAGCTGTCAATAATGCGATGACCTGATGTATAAAATACAGATCATGGAGTCCTCTTCACATACTGCTTCCAGTTGTGGAGATCTGGGAGACTCACTGCCGACAGAAAGCACTTCCAGTCCTGCGCTTTGTTCAATTCATTTTGTGGCTTATTACTTAATTTTATTTTGATTAATATTTTAGGATATATATTTTGTATATGGAGTCATTTGTTCTTAAAATACTGATTTTCAAGTAGCACATCTACTTAATTGTTTTCATAGAACTTAATATTTTGCAGCTTATATATATTAACATATATATACATAAAGACGGTTAAAACTCATATTTTTACAGGTAGCATATCTAAAACATTTATTAAAAGCAACATTAGGACTAAAACTGATTCTATCTTCGTAATTTCGGCCTTTATTGCCAGTTCTCTGTCAACTTTAAATTTGTTAAATTATATATATATATATGTATGTGTGTGTGTGTGTATATATATATATATCTAAAACGTTACTTTATCGTTTAATATTTTTTTCTTTTTTTTTTCTTTGCCTCAATTAATTTATTGTCTCCCTTCTAATGTTTTAACTTACACAGAAAATTATTGACCTAATTGGCAATATTGAATATTTCACGATTTGAGAATTCACTTAGGGCCTATCAAAGCTGACTTATTCACAGCCGATGATGGTAAATACAAATATACAATTATTCAAACTTTGCACCCAAACCCCGGCCATTTGCATTACATGAGGTGGTCGGGTTCGTGTCTCTCCAGCAGGCTCACGTTATTCACTTCAATGATCCTGCTTTTTGCTCGTACACGCACTGCAGCGGTTTGGGAATCGAAACTGTTATAACTTGAAAATGTCGGTTGGCGGTCCAAGACGTGATCTGGGTTTACTCTTTCCAATTCCAGTTTTAAGAGTATTGACCGGTAGTAGATTTTACCTCTTCCAAAATATGCGAATGGCTGTGGCGTAAGTCTGAGGCTTACCGATAATGCGGATAGTTTTTTTTTATCCCAACAGCCAAAGACGTGCTGTGGCATTTTTCACATTTAACAGTTCTTGCAGGAACCTATGTGCGGCTCCGCTCCCGAGTTACGTAGTGAAGGAATCGGCTATGACGTCATCCTATTTGCGTTATTATATACGTGGTTACTAGGGAAGTTGACCTCTGTGCGCGTTGTTGGATGGTGCGAGGGGTGCTGAGGCTGGGTTTTAAGGCTCCACTTCACCCCTTCTGCAGAAATTCGTAGTTTTCGTGTCATCATTTCAGTTCCATAGGTATTACTGGAAATGCTTCATTATATAAAATTAACACTTTACTAGTTGTTTAGTACGATTGTATCTATTTTTCACTGTGTGTTATTTTCTGCTTTCAAAAAGGCGAGAACTTACCGGTAAAATATTAATATGGTCACGAAATTTTACAACAAGCAGGAAACACAATTAAAAATGGACACACAAATATTAAACAAAGCATAAAATGTAAATTTCCTATAATCGTACATTGTAATTAATTACTATGAATCCGAAATTATGAAGCGAAAACGAAGAATTTCTGCAAAAGGGGTGAATCTGAGCCTTAAATCCGGGCAAAGCATGGATGCTTGCACTATTTTTAGGTGTAAGAATATTATAACTTAAGTGTGTTAACCCCACCCCCACAGATTAGCCTCCCTGCATAAAACAAAGGTGCAAAGTAACTATATTAATATATGAGTATATATATATGTCTGAAGACTTCTTTTATTTTGCCGTAGGTAGAGGAAAAAAATGGCAAAATAAAAGAAGCCTTCAGGCCTCCTGTGTGAATGTTTGTTTGTGTGTGTATATATATATATATATATATATATATATATATATATATATACATACACACACACACACTTGCCAACGTGCTAACACTAGAAAAAAAGGCATTACTGCTCATCTTTGAATGCCATCCGCAGGTGCTACTGCAGACTGCCTCAAGCTTTGTAGATAGTTTATATATGCACATTATGTGACAAAGCCGTGGTGGTTTAGTGGTCGGACCGCTGGCCTCACACAGCAAAATTGGTTAGCTTCCTTGTAGTGTCACTACCAGATCTTCGCCTGTGTAAACTGGCGATGTCGCAGATGGCCGGCGTGTTTTCTCGGTGTACTCCCGTCTGGCCCTCGCATTCCGCCGCTGCAGCTCGTTCAGAGGTTAAAAACCACGACCACCTCCGTACCATTACTATCACTTGCCCACGCCGGTCGAAAGTCTTCAGGCACCTTTCACACACGGACAGCAGGAATTTGTAACAGCACGAAGCGGGCGCGGGTATAAGCTGTTCACGCTAAAGGGAGCAGTTTTGAGACTCTAGTTAAATTATTATTTCAGCAATTTTTTTTATCATTTAAACACAATTTTTTAAACAAATATTGCCATGTAATTAATAAACACAGTATGCAGATACCATCACATTCTGAAGGTAACACCAAAGGCCAACATAAAATATATTTAATGACTGTAATTCCAAATGAGAGGGCTTTCAAAAGTGCTCACTTCACCGTGAGTAGCCGATACGGGCCGGTATAACGCCCGGATGCGCCCGTCCATGTTTAAACTTTGCGCCTGGCCNAAATGGCAAAATAAAAGAAGCCTTCAGGCCTCCTGTGTGAATGTTTGTTTGTGTGTGTATATATGTATATATATATATATATATATATATATATATATACATACACACACACACACTTGCCAACGTGCTAACACTAGAAAAAAAGGCATTACTGCTCATCTTTGAATGCCATCCGCAGGTGCTACTGCAGACTGCCTCAAGCTTTGTAGATAGTTTATATATGCACATTATGTGACAAAGCCGTGGTGGTTTAGTGGTCGGACCGCTGGCCTCACACAGCAAAATTGGTTAGCTTCCTTGTAGTGTCACTACCAGATCTTCGCCTGTGTAAACTGGCGATGTCGCAGATGGCCGGCGTGTTTTCTCGGTGTACTCCCGTCTGGCCCTCGCATTCCGCCGCTGCAGCTCGTTCAGAGGTTAAAAACCACGACCACCTCCGTACCATTACTATCACTTGCCCACGCCGGTCGAAAGTCTTCAGGCACCTTTCACACACGGACAGCGGGAATTTGTAACAGTAAGAAGCGGGCGCGGGTATAAGCTGTTCGCGCTAAAGGGAGCAGTTTCGAGGCTCTAGTTAAATTATTATTTCACCAATTTTTTTTTTATCATTTAAACACAATTTTTTAAACAAATATTGCCATGTAAGTAATAAACACAGTATGTAGATACCATCACACTCTGAAGGTAACACCAAAGGCCAACATAAAATATATTTATTGACTATAATTCCAAATGAGAGGGCTTTCAAAAGTGCTCACTTTACCGTGAGTAGCCGATACGGGCCGGTATAACGCCCGGATGCGCCCGTCCATGTTTAAACTTTGCGCCTGGCCGGCGTCCGCACTGAACACCGTTGGCCCATGGGACCGAATGCAGGTTTTCACACTACGCGAGTGGAAGGAGCGTCCGCACGTGTCGTTCAGCCGCGGTGGGCCGCGTCTGTGCCATCAGAGCGAGAGAAGCCTGAAGACTTTGGACCGGCGTGGAGGTAGCATTACTGGCGATGGCATGGAGGTGGTTGCAGTTGGATCCTCCGGACGAGCTTCAGCGGCGGGATGCAAGGGGAAGACGGAAGCACCTCGAGGAAACCCGCCGGGAATCTAACCAGGTTCGCCTTAGTGCGAGGCGAGTAGTTTGGCCACTACACCACTGTAGCCCCCAACTAGGTTGTAAAATAGTACGGATTATTTTTGTCAAATTACTTATTTTATTACCACTCACGTCTTGATATTTACCGACAGAATCGAGTAATTGGCTTTCGTCAGTATGTGCTTATTAGGAGAAGCTACTCTATTGTCATACTGGATACAATGGCAATGACACGAGTAGTCGTTAAATGAAGGTATTTGGATCAGTTTAAAAAATTCATTACTAAAAGCGCCTTATATTCACGGCGAAACTGTAACGCTTCGCCACTGCGAAACGAATATCAAGCGCACCATTTGGTCTCAAAACTGCGAGAGGTTTTTTTTATCGGAGTTGTCATTTGTTATTTAGATCAAATTAAATACATCTTCGGATAGCTGGTGAGATATTTCAGCTTCATCGATCTGAAGAATTCATTACCTAACAGTCGACTATTAACGCCTTGCCGTGAGAATTTCATACGCAGTAAATACGGAAGGTCAGAACTTGAGTTGGGTATTTTATTAATTGTAATCATACAAATATACGAAACGAGTGCATCTCACTGATTTACTCTTATTGCAGGGAAAATATTTTTCTTATCCGGCTATTTCCGATACGTTTATTTCTCAGTTTCCATGTATGTTTGTTTTTTAAGTGCTTGCGTGTGTCCGGACGGTTCTCGGGAATGTGGCTGTCAAACTACCTTCGTGCCAACCGGTAGGCCATTTCGTAGCGCGAATATTGGATAGAGGGATCACGCTATAAGCATACAAGACGAAAAATCGGTCTATCTCATATTTTAGTCTATGTTATATTCCCACCTGAGACATGTTTGTTAGGTTTTTCCAAAATTATTTCAGTTTAAGCAAAAAGAAACGAATTAGTTGAAACATTTTGAAAGCTAACAGTTTGTTTCATTTTAGTTGCACCTTGCACTCTCAACACAAAAGCCTGAGGTGAATGTGAGTTTTTTTCAAGTTCGTGTGTGGCGTGTGTTTGCAGAATGGCGGAGCCAAGGGCGGGCTGGACATGAATGTCGTGCCCGCGTGGCAGAAAGGCTACACTGGCAAAGGAGTGGTCGTGTCAATTCTCGACGATGGCATACAGACCAACCACCCGGATTTGGCGCTCAACTACGTAAGTCTGCTAGATGTTTAATTTCTTACCCTGCATGATGTTGTAGTACGTAAGTATAATTTATTTTGTAGTGCAGTTTAGGAGTACTACCGGCTGAATTTAAAACTTATGTGCGAATGCATGTTGCTCATGATATTTTGCTTATATGACGAAGGTCGTAAAGGTGGAGATTAAATGTTGTACAGAACCGTGTCTTTTAAGAATGTAAAAACAAATATCCAAATAAATAAAGTGTTAGTGAGGGGAGGGGAACTGCGGAATCATAGGCCACCCGTACGCGATCATCATCAATAATATGCAGCAGTGAGATATGAAAATTTTCAAATTAAAAAAAAAAATAGCTATCTCCCTAATGTTAAGGTATCATACCTTGTCCACAGAGCTATTAAACCGATTGGTACGAAGTACTTGGTCTGTGAACAGATACCTAATAATAATAATATTTGCAATGGTGGTATTCTTTGTTAGTTCAGCTGGGAGACAGAGGACATCTATAATTTCTGTCATATACATGTATTCCCTGAGCATACTTCTATACCGTTTGCCGGACTTGGACCTAAGTCACACACAAGCATCCTGCAAAAATGTAAGCTGCCCTTGGCTGGCTGTTCCTTTTACTTCAGCTTCATCGCTGTTACATGTAGGATTCCCTATTGTACCCACTGGCACGGCTTTCGTTGTCAAACAGCTTCAATATCCCAGGGCGAGCTGATAAGTTACTCTTGAGGTCAGCGTGGGAACACAGGCTGCCATGAAGCGTAGGCACGTCTTCCCATCCATCTGATTTCAGTCTGTGCGCAACATACGTGTCAAAGGTAACTAAGGTTCAGTATTTAGCTTGTAAGTAAGTTATGGTCAGAAGAACACGCATGCGTTACATTTTGCCTGAGAAAAATTTGTTAACGAATTTAACCTCCAATCTATTACCTAATTAAATTAATTTTGGCAATAAATTTGGGAAGGACTTCGTGTTAATGTTTACTTATTCATTTNCAATCTATTACCTAATTAAATTAATTTTGGCAATAAATTTGGGAAGGACTTCGTGTTAATGTTTACTTATTCATTCCTCGTTGTATTCAGGAAAGTTTTTATACCCAAACAACGTTAGTATTCGTGTACGTAAAATGTGGGCATTAAAACGTAGGAATTCGCCATAGGGACAACGGGGATAATTATGCACTACTTTTGCCCCAATGTTTTTGGGTTTCTGTAACTTCTGGGCACCTTCCGATTGCATTTTAACATCATTTTAGTGAAGAGTTTTATTTGTCAATCTTTTGTACGACAAGTGAACTCACGCAGACTTATGGCATTGCATACACAGACTCGATCACAGGATTTGAAAATGTGTGGTTCTGGTAGGAACAAAAATATGTCAACTTTGCTTTCAGATTTACGTTGAAAATAATTTTATGCTACATCCCAGTTATACAAATATTCAAGGGACATACAAACAGCATTGCTGTCCAGAGGATGATTAAAACTGGGATTGGTACAGTTTGTTTATAATTGTTAAAATGCTGTTTAGTTTGGTTTTATTTCTCGCAACCTCATGGGAGAAGTTTAATCCCCAAAACCTGTCCTGCGTGCACGGTCCTGCACATGCGTCAATTAAAAAAAAAACTCACTTTTATTTAAGTAATAAATGTGAACTTGATTAGTACAATAATGTTGTGTCTATAATTGTTGATTTCCAGTATTATCTGTATTTATTACATGTACAGAACTTTAACTGATATTTTCGCGTTAAAGAACAGAATGGCCATACATATTCTAAGTGATACTTAAGAAGACGACTTAGGTTGCCATGATAACCTTTTGAAGGCCATCTAGCTTAAATTATTTCTGATCCATTCCGGATTGGTTGCACTGCTAAACAAAAATGATTAATTTTAACTACTTTTATAATGTGAATTCAGGTAACGCCTATACATCAAAATTCGCCATTTGGGTTTACAGGACCTTGATTAGGGAACACGGCCAGGGATTTCGTCTACGTTATCCATACATAATCTGAATTATTTGTGTTATAAACTGGTCATGCAAAGAGATAAAGGCACTCTCTGTACTAAAGCAAGAAGTAGGCATGTGTTTACGCGCAGTAATTTTGTTTCGGGGCAGACAGTCAGGAATTTTTTCTCCAGGGACTACTATCGCATTCTGGGAAGTGCCCTAGTAGGGAAACAGCAATACAAAAAAAAAAGAGAGAAAAAAATAGAAAAATGTGTGGAAGATTTAATTAATTTTGGGGACCGCAAATGTAAATTATTTAAAAGTACAGATAAACTATGTGCTTGATTGTTGTGAGTGTTCAGTATAAAAGTATGCCTACAGCAATTTAAGCAAATATATTCTAATTTTTTTTTGCTAAAATATCGAACAAAAATTTGAAATTAACTTTTGCATTTATTTGACCAATCTGAAGTAATAATTTTGTTCTGGACATTTTAATGACTCCGAGTTGGCACTGTTTAATCTGTATCCAGTTATAGCATTGCACAGGCTAAACTATGAATTCTCAATATACTCTTAATGACGCCCAAGAAAGGTCAAGTGTAACTTCAATCCACTTTATTGCACATTCATTATCTAAAATCTGGGTGGTAATCAGAAAGTCAATAACCACGTATTAAAGTGTCACATCGACAAGTGGCGCATTTTCTAAGAAACTTACTTTACATTTTAGCACTCCTCAAAATTTAAAATATTTATTGTGAAATGCAGAAAACTAATTGAAACGGGCGCTGTTTGGTTTGGGAAGTATGTTGTATTACACACTTGCGCACGGGATTTATATTCCACAAAAATTAGCATTCGGAAAATTAATTTATGAAAAGGTGGCTCAGAGTACGTTTTTGAAAGTAGTAGGAGTGTTATATTTTCCCCTTTAGAAGTTTTATATTCTTTGTGTGAGTTGTTGGTAAATTANGTGTATTCTTTGTGTGAGTTGTTGGTAAATTACATATCGACAAACTTTGTCTCAATACCTTTCTTAAAGATAGAATGTAAGCAAAATGTTTTTAAGGAACGGAAACTGCAAGTTAATAGATCTGAAAATCTAAGCAAAGTTAAAAGAAGAATTGCTTAAATTACTAAATAATGAAATTAAAGTAAATATGTAATTAAATAATTTAAAAATAATATGTTAATAAAATGAAAATTAAATAAATAAATAATTAAATGAATTAAGTATTCGATAGCTGACCATTCGAAAAATGTAGATGAACATAAGGAAATTTCTGACAATTGAATACATTTACTTATAAACACTTCGCTTACGTCTATTCTTTAAATGGCTGATATTTTAGTAATAGTGTTTAAACATGTGATTCGTTTTGTATACGTGGTAAAGTTGCATATACAATGCAATATCATATATATATATATATATATATATGTATATAGCTCAGCGTACACTGTAAAAATATTTCTTGTAAACTTCCTAAACTGTAACGGGAACTTTTAACCTTATACATCGTATGAGAACAATACGACATATCAGGATGCCAATTTAGGAATGTTTAGAGTGGCTATTATTTATAATTGGTATCTTCCCTAAGCATTCGACTGTTTCCNCAGGATGCCAATTTAGGAATGTTTAGAGTGGCTATTATTTATAATTGGTATCTTCCCTAAGCATTCGACTGTTTCCTGAGAAAAAGTAGAAAAGCAACCATGGATGTATGGGAAAAAATTTACCAATCGCAAATTCCCACTATTCGTGTACATTGATGTGGTAACTTTGCGAATAATTTCTATAGCTAGACCACAAATCGTATAAATAAATGTTTACTGTGTTCGCTGTTACTCACACTCCGNTTGCGAATAATTTCTATAGCTAGACCACAAATCGTATAAATAAATGTTTACTGTGTTCGCTGTTACTCACACTCCATAGTTATGTACACGAATTATATTTTATTAAACACAAGTTAGGAAATTATTTCTTTAATTCCTCCTTACTTTTTGTTATAAATAATTCATCGCATGTGGTCTGCAACGTGAGATATTGAAATCTAATATTTATCGTGACGCAGAAATATATAGTGTTTTACAAGTTTATAGTGCCAATTATTGAATGATAACTGAAAACATTAATAAGACAATAAGTTATATTCTGAAAAGAGTAATACACAATTACCTGACATGTTAGCATCAAATATTATATATATACATATATCGTTTTCGATTTCAAAGACTTAAAAGTATGTCACGCAAAAAATAGTAGTTTCACAAAGTTGGTAGTAACGCGATATGGAAAATTTACATTGACAAGGGCCTGCCTGATGACATCTATGCGTCAGTTAAGTGAGAAAGTCAAATTTTTGGAAACCTAAATGAGTAATTAATTATGCGAATTCGTACTTTAATATGTATAAAGTAATAAAACGAAAAGATCAACTTGATTTGCCATACATTTTAACTTCACCCTCGCAATATATCCTTAGGACTTACACGCTAAACTCGAATCTGTGATATCAGTAAGATAAATACTAGTCTCTGAACGTCCGTTAAAAAGCTGTCAAGGATTGGTCAGTCAGTCTCATGAACGGAGAATCAGTGTTACGTCACGGCATTCATCGTCACGTCTTGAGACACGGCATGAGGCGATCTTTCATTTTTCTAGTTCACTCATGGCGACTGTTAATTTTGTACACAATAAATTACACCATGGGAAAATATTATTGTCGTTAATAATCAAATATATTCAACTAGTTGTGCCCGCGGTTTAAGTTTTTTTAAAAATAAAGTTGAATTTTTCTTAGTGTTAATTATGAGATAAATAATCATTAAACAAATCTTTTTAATTTAAACATACTTTTATTTTTTACATTTTAATATTTTGCATGAAGTCATTTGTTCATTTTTCTTTTTCTAATCTAAAGACATATATTTTATCCCAGGGCCTCTTTCTGCACAACATTTCTCGTTCTTTTATTGGGCGCAAGTACATATAAATTGCTACTGCAACTGACACGCGAACATGCGACATATAATTGTCTATGTGGAAAGCATGGCTGCCGGAGGTCAACTCCAGCAACTTTCAGGGTTTGGCCTTGTGACTTATTTCATAGCGAAACAAACCCTGATCGGAAATTGGAGACGCTTAAACTGGAAAGGTAAATCCGTTGGAAAAAAGGGTATTCTGGGTATGAAATTTTTTTCTCCAGTACCGGTGCCACTCATAATAGTTGCCTCAATAACATAATCCCTCAAACTGTTTACTTGTAGGCGAGCGTCATTGCACAATTTTGGAGGGCTTATGTTCCGTAATAACATGATTGGTGCGCCAATTTTTACAGCAAGACCGTGAACAGGCAAACCTGATGGATTAAGGGAATTCAAGAATTCAGTCGGATAGTGGACTTCGTCTTCCTCTTCAACAACAGTGTCCACAGACGTGTACGTTCGGGAGGGTGATTCAATCATGTTCAGGATCGTTTTATTGATGTTTTCGACGATTTAATTTTTTGGTGTTAAGATAGCACGCTCTTGGAACCATGTCAGAGGCTTGGTTGTGATTACTTGGACGTCTGAGAAATTAAATGGTAAAAACGCTTATTAGTATTTCTCTGTTTAGATAGATATATGCTACTACGGAGTTTTTTTTAAGGTTTTTTAATTCTATACAACTCGCCATAGCGTCTGCGGTACGTTGATGGTCACGGATCAACTCTTGGCTCGCGAGAAGTTCGGAAACGACGTCCCAAATCTTAATTGCTCAACCGTCCTCGTGGACTCCTTATTTATAATGAGACAATAGAACTGCTAGAACAAAACAAAAAAAGTGAAAAGAATATAAGGCCAAACTCTCTAGTTATCTCGCAGCCTGGTTCAAAGCTCGAAGATCAATCTATCATCGTATCAAGCCTTCAGAAACACGCGACCACATCTTCGCGGCAAAGGGTTGGGATTTGAATTACGCCAAGAGAGTTTTTGATTAAAATACATATTGGGCACGGGAAGTTATGAATTATTCCATCTTTTACGCCAGAAGTACGATTAAAAGACGAGGAAAAATCGTGGTTAAATATTTTTTGTACGCTTGATGAAAACTTAAACTGGGTGAGGTGGAATGGCTTAATTAATAAAGCCAGGAAATAAATTACTCACGGAAATACCAACAAAATCATAAGAAACAACATACAGGCGCGGGAAGTTTTTAATCTATTTTAGGATTTATGGCAAGTGGTAGGCGTCATTTAACTCTACAATAAATATGCTGCGCTACGTATTATATTTCAGTGAAATCCCCCTTTTTTCAGTATTGACTATATTGTTACTTCTGCTAACCATTTAACGAACAAAAAATTTATTTATTCCACTTTATAAGTAATACTTAATGTAGTAATACTTTGTTCGATACATTTTCAAAGACCATTTGTGAAGAATAAACGTGGTAAAACATGAAATACGGGTTCCGAACACAGGCTAAGAACTCCCTGCATTCGGGTATAAATTTTCTGCTACTCTGACGCGTCATAAATGGTAAAAATTAATGGGCACTGGGATTTACACTTAAGAAAAAAAAATGTTTCTGCTGGTATCATTGTTATAAAATATACTTGATAAAGTTTTGTATCTTTACATGAATGTGTGTATGCATGTGTGTAAATATAAATATAAATATATACTATATATAACGTTAAGGCTGTTCAAAAGTTAACATATTTTTCTAGATTTTGAGGATATTTCATGGTTTCATAACATGGTATTGACGATNCATATATACAACATTAAGGCTGTTCAAAAGTTAACATATTTTTCTAGATTTTGAGGATATTTCATGGTTTCATAACATGGTATTGACGATAACTTGATTAAAAAAAAAAAAAACCAATTGAAAAAATAGTATTTTTTTTAGCGTAAATGTGAAAATTTTTACTAATAATATTGATTTGAAATACTGGGAAACCGCATGGAGTTTATTGGTTTCGATTTAATGTCAAATATGTTACAGTTTAATATTTATAGTGAAGAAATGTAGTCTCATCTGTTTAAGACTCTCGGTCACGGTGTCCTATATCTGGCATGTTGCAAATAAAATAGCTAGAGATAATGGAAAATCGCGAAAAAACATTTTACCATAATATATTTTATAACACACTAACTGGTTTCTTCTTTCACTAGCGACCCGGCCCTGCTTCGCCTAGGTACAATGTAGTTTTTACAGCAATACACTAATACATAAATTGGGAAAAGACAATTACAATATTTTATGATAGTAANGGAGTTTATTGGTTTCGATTTAATGTCAAATATGTTACAGTTTAATATTTATAGTGAAGAAATGTAGTCTCATCTTTTTAAGACTCTCGGTCACGGTGTCCTATATCTGGCATGTTGCAAATAAATAGCTAGAGATAATGGAAAATCGCGAAAAAACATTTTATCATAATATATTTTATAACACACTAACTGGTTTCTTCCTTCACTAGCGACCCGGCCCTGCTTCGCCCGGGTACAATGTAGTTTTTACAGCAATACACTAATACATAAATTGGGAAAAGACAATTACAATATTTTATGATAGTAAATTAGTAAACTACTATCATATATAACATACATACATATATACATACACGTAACGCCTGTCTCCCAAAGGGGTAGGCAGAGATTATGGACCTCCATTTACCACGACCCTGATATACCTACCTCCTTCGCTTTATCTACATTCATACATCTCTAATATAAANATGGACCTCCATTTACCACGACCCTGATATACCTACCTCCTTCGCTTTATCTACATTCATACATCTCTAATATAACAATATTATATTATAGTGATTTAGAAAATTGCTTTGTATACAACATTAATCGTTTTGCCACAGACCGCCAGCACAAAAAGATTTCTGTTTGACGTGACACGTGAAAGGACTACGTATAGTTGTCCGTGTGAAAAACATGCTTCACTCAAATCCACTCCAGCCACATTAAGTGTTTGACCCTCTGCCTTATTTATGGTCATACCAAAAAAAACTCTTACTGGAAATTGGACTCTTTTAAAATTAAAAGGCAAATCCGAGGGAATCATTGGTATTCTAAGTATTAAAACAGTTTCTCCAGTACCGCAGTCAGTAAGAATATTACCTTCAATAAGGTAATTTTTAAACTTTTTATTTGTAATCGAGTCCCGTTGCATAATTTAGGTGGATTTATATTTCGCAATAAAATTATGGGAGCTCCAAATTTTAAAATCAGTTTGTGTGGTGGAATGCCAGAAGGATTCAATGAGTTAAAAAAATCCTGTGGGATAGTGCACAGCTTCTTCACTGTCGAGTACTGTATCTACTGAGTAATAGACTTGCGTTTGCGCATTCAATTTTGCGAGAACTAATTCATTCATTTTTTCGACTTGTTCATTAGTAGGTGATAGTATCGCTCTTTCTTTTAACCACGATAGTGTCTTATTTTAAAGGTCGTGTATTTAATGGTATACGTAATATATCAGTTGTTGGTGTTCGGAGACTAAAACACATGTATCATTATTGAGAGAAATGTTTCCACAATCCATTGGAAGCTCTCCATTTCCGAGTTTCAGTNATTTCGCAATAAAATTATGGGAGCTCCAAATTTTAAAATCAGTTTGTGTGGTGGCATGCCAGAAGGATTCAATGAGTTAAAAAAATCCTGTGGGATAGTGCACAGCTTCTTCACTGTCGAGTACTGTATCTACTGAGTAATAGACTTGCGTTTGCGCATTCAATTTTGCGAGAACTAATTCATTAATTTTTTCGACTTGTTCATTAGTAGGTGATAGTATCGCTCTTTCTTTTAACCACGATATTGTCTTATTTTAAAGGTCGTGTATTTAATGGTATACGTAATATATCAGTTGTTGGTGTTCGGTGACTAAAACACATGTATCATTATTGAGAGAAATGTTTCCACAATCCATTAGAAGCTCTCCATTTCCGAGTTTCAGTAGCATGTCAGGATGCTGTAAAGGATATTTCTTATCTACATTAAACAGTTTTAATTATAAATTAATTAATTTACTTGATAAAGAATAAGTTCTTTATGGTTAGAAAATACAGTGAATTTTACGTTTGTTTTTACTACGTTATTTAAATTGTAAACACGCATATTACTACTTATCTGTTAAAGATAGATATATTCTACCGCTGGCGTTTTTGTAGAACATTTAAATTTACACATTTATTTCGTACATGATTTTGTATATCTCTATAGGATTAAGCAGCGTTTTCCGCGAGAGCCCACTGGTGACAAACTTTTTTCCCAACTTGATTCACTAATACCGTTAATGCTCAGCTCCTATAAGTGCTAGGCCGATTTTTAATACATACCAACCTTCCTCGGTAAATGCAGATAATAACAGTAAAAACCGCGTTCAAATCCGTTCAGTGGTTCTCGAGATTAGCGCAGTCATACAGACATACAGACAGACAGACAGACAGACAGATAGACAGACAGACAGACAGACGCGCGCCAGGGACTTCCTTTTATACTATGTAGTGATGATTGGATGATCAAGGTTTTGGCTCGGCTAAGTTGTTTGCAGACCAGTCGTGAACGTTCTGCCTTATAGGATCACAATCCTCATTGGCCCAGTGAAATGGGATTGTAGCTTCATACATGCATGACAGCCAACGAGGAAAGAAATCTGCCGGACATGTGTACAGTACGTTGAATCCTAGCAAACAATCAACTTTTCCCGTGATAAACCACCATCTCTAAAAGTAGCTTAACCGGTGTATAGACCTACTGTGGACAGCACAAAACAGCGTAGGAACCTACAGTCAGGAAGGTCCCTTCATGAGTATGATGTATCATTTGCCGTTGAGACTATATTTCGAAGTCTAGTAAACAACTGTTACCAAAAACATTTTATTTATTTTATTTTATTTTATTTTCATTATTCAATTGATGTAAAACCAATTAAAATGGATTTTTTAATTTAGTAAATGTAGGCAATAAATAAATACACTCAATAATGTTTTAACAACGTGACATATCCAAGAACACCCGTATTACAAATAAAAAATGGTAGAATGACACAAATATTTTTACAAGTTGAGATATTCATTATAGAATAAGGGACAAGGTTAATTAGGAATTTCTTCAATTTATTTTGAAATAACTTATGACTTCCTTTGTATAAGATATTGAAAAGGTAACTAGGTAATTTGTTTAAAAGTTTTATTCCCATCTAATATGGATTCATTTTAAATGTATTAGTTAAGTGGGTGTGAATAAGATACCTATTTGCATTTATAGTGTGATTAGTGTGTACATATTTACTTTTATTATATTCAATATGTTTAAAAGCAAAAAGAATGGTGCAATAAATGCATATACCCGGTACAGTAAAAATTTTAAGTTTGGGAAACACTTATCTACAAGATTAAATTTTCCTTAAATTTTATATAATCCTTATTACATGCTTTTGCTGGATAAAGACTTTAATCCAATCTGGAGATGTATCCCAAAATATTACCCCATATTTAATGATGGAGTAAACATTACAAACTGCATGGAGATTACTGTCTCATGAGAACAAATCGATATTATGCTGTTTGAATAATAACATAAGGAACTTAGTTTCTGGCAGAGAAACATTACATGTTTATTCCAATTTAATTTGTAATCAATTGTTAATCCAAGAAGTTTTGCATTAATGACATTTACTAAAAATTTACTACCAATACTAAAATTAACTTTATAATTTAATGCACAGACAGATTTTTACGGGCCGCGATATAGTATGACAGCTACAGATTAGGTAAGCGCACAGAGGAGAAAAAACGATTTAGGCGTATCCTGTCACTGATTGGCTGCGCGAGCTTCTAAGAACCGGCCTTACGTCTGAACGGTGACTGCGTGCTGCGAAAACGTTCCCTATCACCTGGGCTGTCGGCTGACGAGTAGGTTGCCATTCGCTGCCTGGCGAGCGGCGTTCCAAACATTTTGCTGGCCACTGACGCCATTTTGATGTCGCGTGCGGCTGAAGTTCGCGGTACAGACGGCTGTTTCGCCTCTGTATTCCTAGGTATTCTCGTCGTAAGCCGTAAGCAGTACAGTCCCGAAGAAAATATTTGCGTGACGCCTAAAACGATATACCCATCTATCTGTGAATTTCAGTCAGTGTGTCAAGTATCTGGAACGTTGCGCAGAAACATTTCTGAAGAAGTTCTGCACGTTAAGATATCTTGTAAAATTGTATGATTCATGTACATACATACATCTAACATTTAAATTTACATTTTACAAAATGAATAGCCTAAATTTACTTTTAAAAAAAAATATTTTGCAATGTGGCGGTGTTTTTTGAAAAAGTTGCGTTGGAATATTTTTTAAACTGTTATATTTAAAATTGATGCATTGAGAATGAATTACTTTAACATTGATCACCCACTTAAAGTCCGTAACTGAAGGCACGGTAAGCTGCGCTCTTAATGGTGTGCACTGTACATAGCTGAAAACCGCGTCCGTTGCGGGAAGGCCCTCATATGTTGGAGTTGTTACAGTATTCGCTGTTGAGTACATTCCTTACTCTCATATAAAACTTCTGCCAGTAACATGAACCACAAACATCATATCGACAGCAGTACAGTTCAGAACCCGAAAAATTGTATTTTGCAATGCCTAACGACGTATTTATTACTGACTTAACGCTTTTATTAAAATTTTAAAGCAGTAATGTTTTAAAGAAACATTTTATTATTCATACCTATTAAATTACGATATCGGCAGTATTTCTAATTATAGGTTGTTTGCGCCTGTTGATGATATTTTTTTCTCATGTGCCCTCAGTCTGTTATTCCCTTCCGGACGTGAACCACTTGGAATCCTTCAAAGTCAGTGCCCGCGGGAAACTTGAATCTACGACAGTTCATGCATCGAGCCTGAACTGGCGAATTTCGGCGTACCACGTGACAATGGGAAGCCCGTCATGTTTGGCCGTACTGTGCGCGACGTGAGAACCCAAACTCTACAACTTCAACCGTAGTGGCGATGCGCAAATGGCTTCAGAGTTTCAGAATTGCCTCAGGTCCTCCCCCAGCACTAGCGCTAGTCTGCAGCCGAAGTCAGGCGACTACGAAGTGTGAGTACCGTGTGGATATCCTCGCCCCTGCGTGATAAACCACGCAGCCGTTGCTGGTTAGTACGGCCCGTAACACCAGCGTATGTTTACTTACTAACTACAACACAATTTGCAACAATTCAGCAGCTATCACCGATTGCCCAGCATAACACAAATTTCCTTCACTTCTTTATATAGAATATTTATTAAAATTAATATATATGTGAAACATAAAAAATTTGTATAGTGTAAATTTATTTTTGTATTTATTACGGTTATTTCCGTCTTATATGCAGTGTATTTATTTGTATGTAATACATTATATACTTACACATTCTCAATACGTTATACCGGGTGAGTTGGAACTCTCGAATACGGAATGCGGCATACGATTATATGGCAAGATGTAAGGCGAAAATACCTTCACGTGAAATTACATCTGAGTAGTAGTTTCTGAGGAAACCGACATGACATGTCTGGAACGAATAGGTGCAAGTGTGTTTTAATGGGACGAGTGTGGTGGTGTGGGGACGCTGTGAGGTAGGTGGCGAGGCAGTGTTACGGTGGAAGAGAGCAATTGGGCGCAGCATTGGCGAACATGTCATGGAGTTGGGGACCTGTGGCATGGCCACCGCGGTCACCAGACCTCTCTCCGCTGGACTTCTCTTCGTGGCCTCGCCTTAAGTCAGACAACCCGCCCCAGTCGCCTGAGGACATCATCGTGCGGCTACATGCTGCTGCCACCACTACTGACGTCCCCATGCTGGGCGGTGTACAGAGCGCATGCATTACACGCGCCGAAAAATTCATAGCCATGCGCGGAGCCAACTTTGAACACATATTGTGAATATTTGTTAAGGCTTGTAAAGTGTGTGTGTGTGTGTGTATAATAGAACTAAAGTTCTTGCATCACATTTCACGGCGTTTGTCTCGGAAACTATGCCTACACTGCAATTTCTCTTGAAGGTATTTCCGCCTTACATTTGCCATATAATCGTATCCCGCATACCGTATTCGCGAGTTCCCACCCACGCGGTATATGTGTTCCTATTAATATTGAAAATAATGTCATAGATATAATATGAAACACTTTCGACGCCGACTGATTTTTGATTTCTAGTGGGAACTTACATATTTTTCAAGAGTAGCAGAGAATTTATGTTAAATCTCATTCAGGCGGTAGAGTCCAAGTTGAAGGAAAAACAAAAGTTTCCGTCGTCTGTGGTAATCAATTTGTATAACGATAATACATTTTTAATTAAAGTCTATTATGAACGTATAAAATTGATTAGTTTTTTGATGCCGTAAAAGTAACAGAATAATCTCGAAGTGTTTGAACTATTTCCTGGATTTTTACGACTGGCACGTAGCAGTTATTATTATACATCAACATAATTCTTTTAGAGAGGAGAGGACATTCAAAATAGTAGCTTCTATAAAACTACTCGCGTTTATTGCAAAAGAGGCGCGTGACGTGTGACAGGAATCGAAAAATCGTATTTATAACCGCTGTAACTGATCGATTATTAAACGGTTTAGCGAAACCAATTCGCCAAAAAATTTTCTCGTAGTAACAGCACGCTCTCCCCAACGTAGCAGATGTATCAGTTGCCGACGAAGGAAAAGGTTGAGATGGGAAGGAGGTTAAAAAGTGATGGAAAGTATGCAACTCCATTTCCCAGCCTCGGCAAGAGAGGCACAAGTAGCTGTAGGTTTTTCACGGTAAAAAATCCCTGCTTAAGATCTACTTCTATTGTGTATTCTTCCACCATATGTAAAATTAACGTTTCCATGGGCCCGAACACGTTATTCGTGCCTCTGTCGAGGGAAACTGTGAAATTATCAAAGTAGTAAATATTTTGGAGATTTGATTAATATTACAATTATATGTTTTAAAAAACAGAAACAAAGGAATAATTTCAGTATTCACTTATATCTACCTAACGTTAAGAAATGGCACTACTTTCCTTTCGTCGTTACCAACTTTACTGGACGCTTGTCAGTCAGTGTTCCCATAACAATATGGTATAGCCAGTGGCCATTTTCGAAGGTTGAATTCAAAAGTGCTCAAATACCGTGAACAGCCTTTAAGTTTGGTATTTTTGAAGTGAATATGTCTTTAAAACCAGATCAACTCATGGAGTACCAAACGGCGATGCAACGTTTGCAGGATGATCCATCCCGACACTACATACATCGTCGAGACTAATAAATAACACGACTGAAATAAATGTGTTCATGTTAGATTGGGTATACGACTACTACGCGAGCTCAACCTTGAGTTTGCGGAAATTTTGGGTGTGAGCGAAAATTTCCGGACACTATGTCTCGCGAATCCGATCTGCTAGCGCGCTGATTTTGGCGCTAAACGAAAAAATATAGTCCGGACCTGTCGATTTAAGCCATAAAAGCCAAGTATCTATTTCGTTAATTTCATTTCATTCCTGTATCCCAAGGAAAATATGATCTGCTAACGCAGACGTGTTGACGCAAAACCCACGGTCATGTTCCCAATATAGCCAAACCCCGGTATTTTTTGAGCTCTGAGCTTGTTTGAAACGAACGTAGCGCGTGGGAACAAAGATGCGTGGTCTACTATCGAACCGGCCCGGCTTCGCCCGGTAACAATTTAGTTTAACAACGATACTTTGAAAGACAAAAATGGTTACTGTGGGTCATCCTTAAAAGATAAACATATGCTATCGCGGACTTTTCTGTAGACCTTTTAGAGAGCTACAATTCTGTAGCAGATTAATTTGATTTATCTCTTATGGTTTAGTCAGCGTAAGACATGTAAGCGCCCTAAAAGCGGTTTTTTACAACTTGATTACAAACGGTTCGACATTTCTCTACTATCCTTACATTAAATATAAATGTATTATACACCAAAACCTATCTCAAGAAATTCTCTAAATGATGTTAAAAATTGCAACAAAATCCATTAAGTAGTTTATAAGTACTAAGCGAATACACAGACAGACGCGGATAAGCGACTTTGTTTTATACTATTTAGAGATTCGAGATTTCTTCGCACTTTTTAAATCAAACCTTCAAAAAATCACCCCATCTATAATGTACTTGGTTGTCTCCTAAATATGTAATTTTTCACATGCGTTTTATACTTGTGTTAACACAAAAGTACCTTTTTTTTTTGGTAAAATTGAACTTCTACTTACATTTTATCTATAAATTATAATATATAATTTACAACCAATGTGAATGAAAACAGGAAGTATGTAGGTGTGTNTACTTGGTTGTCTCCTAAATATGTAATTTTTCACATGCGTTTTATACTTGTGTTAACACAAAAGTACCTTTTTTTTGGTAAAATTGAACTTCTACTTACATTTTATCTATAAATTATAATATATAATTTACAACCAATGTGAATGAAAACAGGAAGTATGTAGGTGTATCGGTAATATCTATTAAGAAGTAGTTCTCATGTAAAATATGATTAAGATGAGTGCCCACGAATGTAGTGCGTTTTCNTCGGTAATATCTATTAAGAAGTAGTTCTCATGTAAAATATGATTAAGATGAGTGCCCACGAATGTAGTGCGTTTTCCCTTTGGTGCAATTTCCCAAACTTGGTTAAGTTTGTTTGCATGAGGTGGAGGAATATCCTGGAAGCAGAACTTTAGCAGGGCTTCAGAAAAGTTGGAAGCAACCATGAATATATAGTCTTAGATGTTTCTGAAGTTCTAATCTGAGAAGTTGTTCACGAGCAAGGGCTGGCTGATGAGTGGAGTGAGCCGACGAGGATGAACGGAGCAGAATATGGAACAGCATCGGATTGCATGGCCGGGGGAGACGGGAGATCCCCGAGAAAAACCCGCTGACCAACGGCATCGTCCGGCACGATTTTCACGTGGGAAAATATCCGGGGAGCGAGCCCGCTGGGAGTCTAACCCGGCTCGCCATGGTGGGAGGTGGGCGGTCTAGCCGCTGCGCCACCGCAGCGTCGGAATTCTGATGAGCGTTGCACAGCGATCGAATGCAGGCGGTTGTGATCGATCGGGAACGAATACAAGGCGTACCTCCCCTGTGGCCAGGGCAGTTCCACAAACAGGTTGGGGGTTGGGTTCGATGGAGGTGACTCACCCCCTCTCCTAAACAGACCAGGTTTGCCACAAAAGTTAACTGCAGAAAAATATGGTATAGTCCATTCACGGTTACTTACAACTTTTCTAAATTTCTGCTAAAGTTCTACTTTCGGCATATTCCTCCGCCTCATGCAACTAAAGCATAACCTAAGTTAATAAAATTACACCAAAGGGACAGCGCACCGCATTCGTGCGCACTCTCTTTAACAATATATTGCATAAGAACTATTTCTTACTAGGTATTACCGACACACCTATTTTCTCCCTGTATTTATTCATGTTAATTATAATTACAATATTACAATTTATTGATAAAATATAAGTAAATGTTGAATTTATATNCTGTATTTATTCATGTTAATTATAATTACAATATTACAATTTATTGATAAAATATAAGTAAATGTTGAATTTATATAGAAATAAATTACTTTTATGTTAACACAAGTATAAAACTCGTGTGTTGCATGACATATTTAGAAAACAACTAAACATATGATGCATGGGGTGAGTTTTCAAAGGTTTCATTCAAAAAGTGTGAAAAAACCGCGAATAGACCATACAGCATTATCAATTGAGAAGTTGACTGAAAAAGAGGCTGTAGTAAGCTAAGAACTTTCTTCCATAAATCAGTTTGTGGTGTTCCTTATTGTGCATAGGTATAGATATCACACACACACAAAATCTGGTCTCTATATTTCCATTGTTCACTAAGTTATGTATTTATTTTCTGGAACTTTGTCGGTGTTGTTATTGAAATACTGTTGTATCCTTGACTTAATTTATTGTTAGTAGTTATTCCTTTAATGCGAATAGTTATTGTTAGTAGTTATTCCTTTAATGCGAATAGTTATTGTTAGTAGTTATTCCTTTAATGCGAATAGTTATTGTTAGTAGTTATTCCTTTAATGCGAATAGTTATTGTTAGTAGTTATTCCTTTAATGCGAATAGTTATTGTTAGTAGTTATTCCTTTAATGCGAATAGTTATTGTTAGTAGTTATTCCTTTAATGCGAATAGTTATTGTTAGTAGTTATTCCTTTAATGCGAATAGTTATTGTTAGTAGTTATTCCTTTAATGCGAATAGTTATTGTTTATAGGTATTTTCGTCTTTCAGGAGAAAAACATATGATTGAATTTTTTGTTGCAATCAATGCAAGTATCCGATATTTTTACCTACCATTTATCATAATTCTGCTGTAAACAATCTTGAGAGGTGTTGGAACGTTGAAGATTATGAAAGTTCTGATCAACCCTTCAGTAATCTCACTTTCCTTTTCAAATGGAAATTTTAAGGAATTGGATAAATAAGTATTACTACTAATGCTAAGAAGAAACAACATGTTAGTTAAGGCAAATTCGTTAGAATGTAGAAGTTTGTGTCTACAGTGTATGGAATACTTATTTTATATTAAAATTAACCAACAAAAACCATAAAAGTTTCAAAACATAAATATGAAGTGTGTTGCATTGTATGTACGTGCTAGGGAATTGGCTACCCTCCCCCTCCTGATAAATTTTGAGAAAAGAGCTATTCGTACCCTCACTGTTATTATATTTTTGGTAAGCTCTCTAAACTGTAGTCTAATAGAAGATTTTTATATATACAACATTGACCAGAATTCATGTGACAAACTCTGGAAGGTGATTACTTATGAAACATAAGGGGGGAGGGGGTTTATACGTTTACAAACACTATTGTGTGGGGAATATTAAGGGAGCTATGCGGAATTAAAAATCAAAGTTTGAAATACATTGATAAAAAAATATCAGGAAGTACTTCAGATGGAGCAACAAAAAGAGTAATCGTGTTTCATAAAAATAATATTGTAAATCTGGTAAAATTTGGTAGGTAAAATCTTATCCCTTCATTGCTTAAGTAGGGGTAGTCACCCTATTTTTGCAGGTAACTTAAAAAAAAAAACCAGACGGTAATGAAAAATTCGAAGAAAATTATTACTCAATATTTCAAAATGAAGACAAAAGGTGCTCTGGTCTGAACTCGCTCCGGTAAACAGTTTTTGAGAAAACGCCACTCAAAATTTCGAAGGTTCGGTGTTGTGGGGGTAGGCAANCTGTATTTATTCATGTTAATTATAATTACAATATTACAATTTATTGATAAAATATAAGTAAATGTTGAATTTATACAGAAATAAATTACTTTTATGTTAACACAAGTATAAAACTCGTGTGTTGCATGACATATTTAGAAAACAACTAAACATATGATGCATGGGGTGAGTTTTCAAAGGTTTGATTCAAAAAGTGTGAAAAAACCGCGAATAGACCATACAACATTATCAATTGAGAAGTTGACTGAAAAAGAGGCTGTAGTAAGCTAAGAACTTTCTTCCATAAATCAGTTTGTGGTGTTCCTTATTGTGCATAGGTATAGATATCACACACACACAAAATCTGGTCTCTATATTTCCATTGTTCACTAAGTTATGTATTTATTATCTGGAACTTTGTCGGTGTTGTTATTGAAATACTGTCGTATCCTTGACTTAATTTATTGTTAGTAGTTATTCCTTTAATGCGAATAGTTATTGTTAGTAGTTATTCCTTTAATGCGAATAGTTATTGTTAGTAGTTATTCCTTTAATGCGAATAGTTATTGTTTATAGGTATTTTCGTCTTTCAGGAGAAATACATATGATTGAATTTTTTGTTGCAATCAATGCAAGTATCCGATATTTTTACCTACCATTTATCATAATTCTGCTGTAAACAATCTTGAGAGGTGTTGGAACGTTGAAGATTATGAAAGTTCTGATCAACCCTTCAGTAATCTCACTTTCCTTTTCAAATGGAAATTTTAAGGAATTGGATAAATAAGTATTACTACTAATGCTAAGAAGAAACAACATGTTAGTTAAGGCAAATTCGTTAGAATGTAGAAGTTTGTGTCTACAGTGTATGGAATACTTATTTTATATTAAAATTAACCAACAAAAACCATAAAAGTTTCAAAACATAAATATGAAGTGTGTTGCATTGTATGTACGTGCTAGGGAATTGGCTACCCTCCCCCTCCTGATAAATTTTGAGAAAAGAGCTATTCGTACCCTCACTATTATTATATTTTTGGTAAGCTCTCTAAACTGTAGTCTAATAGAAGATTTTTATATATACAACATTGACCAGAATTCATGTGACAAACTCTGGAAGGTGATTACTTATGAAACATAAGGGGGGAGGGGATTTATACGTTTACAAACACTATCGTGTGGGGAATATTAAGGGAGCTATGCGGAATTAAAAATCAAAGTTTGAAATACATTGATAAAAAAATATCAGGAAGTACTTCAGATGGAGCAACAAAAAGAGTAATCGTGTTTCATAAAAATAATATTGTAAATCTGGTAAAATTTGGCAGGTAAAATCTTATCCCTTCATTGCTTAAGTAGGGGTAGTCACCCTATTTTCGCAGGTAACTTAAAAAAAAAACCAGACGGTAATGAAAAATTCGAACAAAATTATTACTCAATATTTCAAAATGAAGACAAAAGGTGCTCTGGTCCGAACTCGCTCCGGTAAACAGTTTTTGAGAAAACGCCACTCAAAATTTCGAAGGTTCGGTGTTGTGGGGGTAGGCAATACTATCACCACCCGCGTCACGCACGTGGGCGAGGAAGAAGGTGAGGATGTAATCGGCGCATGCGCGGGTGTGATCTTGGCTGCTGGCAAGTCAGCATGTGCCTGCAGCTGGTTATGGAAGCTTGGAACTTTCTACGCGAGTGGAACCAGCCTGCATGCGCCTCGTGCACGGAGCAGCCGACACGAACGCAAGGCAAGCAGTGGAGCTGCACCGGCTGCGCTATCCAGCGCGACTTGTGCGACATCTTCACGGTTCCATCAGAGATTGCGGGATGAAGGCTCGACAACAGTGACGTGGCCGAATGCTGGAGCACCACGGACAAGGCGAACGGCGGCATTTGAACAGGACGTGCTTCGCCGTCATACATTCTACTTACACATGTCTAATGCATTCCTCTTATTTGCACTCAGGTTTCTTGTTATCTGCGCTTGTCCTCCCTCAAATTAACCAGTACTTACATAAACGTAGCGAGGTGCGGGTGGCAGACGTGTTGCCTACCCTCGCAGGGCTACATCGCACCTTCGAAATTTTGAGTTGCGTTTTCTCGAAAACGGTTTACCGTAGCGAGTTCGGACAGGGGGATCTTTTGTCATCATTTTGCCATGGTGAGCAATAATGTTCCTCCAAGTTTTCATTACCACTTAATTTTCTAAAGGTTACATGCAAAAATAGGGTGACTACCCCTACTTAAGCAACGAAGGGTGATGATTTGACCAACCGAATTTTAACAGATTTGCAATCTCCGTTTCATTTAACACGATTCCGATTTTTGTTACTCCATTTACTCTCCAAGTACTTCCTAATATTTTAAAATTCAAGCATTTCAAAATTTTATTTTCAATGCCGCTTACCTCCCTTAATATTCACCGCACGACAATGTTTGTCCATATATACCCCACCTTATCTGTCATAAGGAATCACCTACTGGAGTGTGGCACATGAATTATGGTCAACGTTGTAGAGTGTATAAGAATAATACCACATATCAGACTACAAATCACTACTACACAAAGGTGGGAACTGCCTCACGCATTATATCCTTCCCTATGCAAATATTTGAATGCTACCATGGATATATGGGGAAAAACTTCACCATTCACGCTTTTTCACCATACTTGTACACTGATGTGGTAAATTTTCGAATACAGTGTAATTGTCATACCCTAGTTCTCGGAAAATAGATGTGAAGTGTAAAAGTTTATAAATAAGAGTTATCAAATTTCATTAATGGCTCTTTTATGTTAAATGTGGTCTGTCAAAAGACGCGATACGGAATATTTTGACACAGTTGTTTGGGTGAGTGATTCAAGAAAATATTTTTTAATAGTAACGACATTATTTTGTTGGGGGGTACGTAGGTGTTTGTAGTCTCCACACTTCCCTCCCAAGAAAAAATATCTGGTCTTGATCCATCCCTGCAAGCGGCATGTCACCGTCAGCGGCACACATGCTCGAGAGGCACTTGAAACATTATTCCTCTACACACATCGCCTGGAGATCTCTTATCCGCTAGCCTGGCTTGCGTGAAATGAAGCGAATAACACAGGATGGAGCATGAGGGTAGAGCCGAGGGTGGTGCGGGAAAGGGAGGGGAAGGTTGGGGGGGGGGAAGTTTGTAAATATTTTCTTTCTGTGTTGCTACGTGATGGAAAATACGGGGCTGAAAATAAAAACCTTAGCTAGGGCGGTTTTGAAAGCGATGGTGGTCTGTGGGTGATGCTTGATATGCTACGGCGGAGTCGGGGTAAACAAATTCAAATTTCTGACGTGAGCGAACGGAAATTTTGCTTCGGTGAAAGTACTCTCACTGCGACGCACGGTGAATTTTATTGTGGAATGGAAGTTAATGACAGATGGGGAACTAAATATCTTAGGGAGTTACTTACGACTCTATGCAAAACTTGGGCAGTCAGCAGAGAGAATGTCAGTCCACATCGTCACAGGGAAAATAAGTACAAATAGACGAAATGGCGTGAGGGTTCCTTTGATGTGGGCGTGCCCATTCTCTGATTTGCTGCGCGGGGCTCTAGGAACAAGCGTCGTGTCTGATTGGCTACAGCATGCTGTGGAACGTTTTCTATAGGCTGGACTGCCGGCTGGCGAGTGCGTTACCAGGCGCTGATTGGCGAAAGGCATTCGAACATGTTCCTGGCCAGTGACGTCATTCTGTTGACGCGTGTGATTGGAGTTTTCAGTATAAGCAGTTGTGTCACCTCTACGTTCCGAATTACTTTGCGACAGCGGCGTGTAACGCCATCATGTTCGCTTTTCAAGTTCGTGCAAGACACGGGAGNACGTTCCGAATTACTTTGCGACAGCGGCGTGTAACGCCATCATGTTCGCTTTTCAAGTTCGTGCAAGACACGGGATATTTCCTGCAGTGTTGCAGTCCTGCGGCCTCTGATATGAAAACAGTCCAAAACGCGAAATACAAAGGCAATCAGTCCGACGCAGTGTAAAGTGGTTCCTTTGTTACTCTCGCATCTCAACTTTCATCTAATGCGACAACTTGGACCATCTTCGATCATTTTGCATACTGTCTAAATGAACTTTATCCATTAGCAATATTTATTTTCTGGAATATAGCTTGATACAGAATAATAATCGATTTATAAATATTTTTAACGGTATTAAACCGGAGACATTAGTGTTATTTAGNATTTATAAATATTTTTAACGGTATTAAACCGGAGACATTAGTGTTATTTAGGTAAATAGACTACTTACGGAAACAAAATCGTACAAATTTATTACATGGTAACGTGCATCTCTTGAACAAAAAGACCAATAACTGCACGAAGCGGCAGAAACTGTGTGGTCAACACAGTGTAATAAGGTGTTTTTATAAATTTTTAGGATATGTGTAAACCAACTGCATTTATGAAATTCGTCGTAATCGAAAATTTACCTTGCGCGTTTTACAATCGTGAAATTTTACACCCCGTGTTTTCTAACCGAATAATTCCAAAATATTTAAGATGATATTGATTGTGTAAAGTGGTCCACGAGATACTTAACCCAGATTATTTTATCCTGTAGTTGTTTTTTATTGGTAATTTTAAGTGTGATGGATGGGGCACATTTGTTGTAAATATGCGTGATTAGCGGTAAGAAGGTCACTAGTTCGAGTCCAGCCTACTGCAAGTGGGTAGATTTCCCTTCGCGGTTTTCTATATATTTCAGCTCCTTGCTACTCGCCTAACTCTTCGATGAACTATTGTGCATAGAGAAGGCGAAAAATTAGTATTATTCACTTACAACAGTAACAAAACACGAAATACCTAAGTTGGAAGCACTTATTTTTATATACTTACACCTGACGAGTTGAATTAATATCGATATAAAACTCTCCACGCTTAAAGCTGTACATACAGCTTATACTTCTTCCTGAGTGGCTGGTGAGTAGCAGGTGTCTTAGTGTTTATATTACCGCAGTTAGCTATCACCCCTCTTGAAGGGTTCACCTCAAGTGGTGCAAAAATTTTATAGCTCTCCTCAAGGCGAAGTAAATCTAAAGTAATCAGCGAAATGAAGTTAGCTAGGGTTATAAATCGCTAAGGTGATAATAATGTTCTTAAAATTTATTACTGAATTAAATTGCTCTTTTGGAAAAATAACTAACTGTTTACTGGATTGTAATTGTGGTGATATTTTCTATTATCATGAACATGGCCCTGTTTGTGTGAAAATTATGCAAATTCTTGCTGTTTTCATAATAACTAAATATTTGTATTTCACCGCTTTAAATAAGTAATATAAATTGTATTCTGATAAAATTTTGTTCTTGGAAAATAACAACTTAACCATGTGCTTGGAATTAACCTGGAAGCAAAACAACGAAAACATTTGCATTGATATAATGAAGTGTACAATTAAATGTTCGTCACATTTCGAAGTACATGATTGTTATTTGTCCATTCTTGCTTAATCCAGTGGTTTATTCAGCTCATCAGCTGAGCTGTTATATAATACAATTATCTCTTGCGAAATGAAAATTAAATCATCTTACGCTGGTTCTTCTTTTTTTTTTGTTATTGAATCAAAATATATAGTTATTGAATACAATACTAAAAATTAACCCGTATACAAATATTTAGCTGTGACGAATTGTTACAAATATCGTGGAACTTATATTGGAATAACTTTAAGTGAAATACCATACGTGTAAAGATATTGACTTACTAAAAATGTCATAAGTCAACATGCACAAATAACTTTACTATACAAATATTGGGCATCTAAATAATTTTCTTAAAAAAACAATTTAATAAATAATTAATTTGAAGTATGCAATAAAAACCAAACTTAGTTTAGTTGTAGAATTTTCGTAAATATCGGAATTTATGCAAGACAAACATTAAAGTGACAGTTACATTTTGATGGCATCGAAGAACAATAAAAATGGTTATTTCTAACCACTTAACAATAATTAAAATAATGTTTATAGCAAACGAAACCATGCAAATTTTTTAATACTAAATGGTTTACCATTTAGACACTCAGTTTGCTAATTCTTGTGAAAGATATAAGGACAATTCCGTACAGCATTTTAAATACGCTACCTGCTTATTTAGATTTGCTGGTTCCTTTACAATTCACAGCCACAACATCTTCCACCAACACGATCTTTAGTCTAGTAAATATTCAGGAATGTCCAGCTTTATGAACCAGAGTGTGGAAATACGTCTGTGTGGTTATGTAACCAAGTTTTAACATCAGTTTATTTTCAGTAACATTTCACAATGTGTTGAAAGAAGCAACAATGACAGTGCCCACTTTCATACGAAGAGGTTGTAAGAATTTTTTTTTATCATAGTTCTACATCATTACTGTCCATATTCTCGAAAACATAAGAAAAAATTTTCGCATACAGGTGTATTTATACGCCAGGAGCTTGAAACTGATTGGCGATATGTTGCGCAATCGGGAAAACTTGTACACCAAGCATTTTTCAATGTTAAAATAATGAAAATGCTTACAAATAGTAATGCTCTGCATAAAATATGGCTCTGTTTACTTTCATAATTAAGGCATTCTACACATCCTGTTCCTTAAAAAACAGTCAGCTATGTCCGGGAAGGAGATGCCAGTTTATTTTCTAGTATAAATTCACAAAAAAAAATTGTTATCTAATTGAAACTCACAATCTTTTTGACTAAAATAAAAATATATATAGTCCATTCGCGATTTTTTCACAATTTTAAAATCAAATCTTTGAACAAATCACCCCATGTATGACGTGATTGGTTGTTTCTTAATGTATTAATACAAGTATAAAAGTATTTTACTTTAGGTTAAATTGAACTTTCACTTATACTTTATTTATAAATTATATTGTTTCATTTACAATTATCATGAATAAAACAGAGACAAAATAGGTGTGTTGGTATTGCCTAGTAAGAAATAATTCTTATGCAAAATATTATAAAATTTAGAGCTGACGAATGCGGTGCGTTGACCCTTTGGTGTAATTTTCTAGACTTGGTTAAGCTTTGTTTGCATGAGGCGGAGGAATATCCTAAAAGTAGAACTTTAGCCGGTATTCACAAAAATTTGAAGTAATCGTGAATGGACAATACTTGCAAGAGATGTATTTGATGAAAATAATTATAACTACCTCAATATGATTATTAAATATAATTTTTCCACTGTACGTTAGTTGGTCTGCAAAGATGGGTCATTTTATATTATCTTTTGCATTCCCTTTCTCATTATTATATGGATTTAAGTAGACTTCGTCTGAAGGAACGAAACCACAAAATCAAAATTTGATGTTGCTGTACTTATCATTACTTGGGTGTTCTGACCCTGCGGTGTTCAAGAATTTTTGTGATGAATCATTACAGTCTTAGAAATTTTCTGAGCGAAATATTATAATTGAATATTTGCTAAGATTAAGTATACTCTCAATCTCTGGCAGTGGTTTGAAAAATTTCATTAGAGTTGTTGTAAATTAATTATTTAAATTTAAATTTAAATCAATGAGTTACTAGAACGATACGTAGGCTCTCATTGTTTTTTATTTTTGTAACCCAGTGTTTATCCATTGAATTTATTTTTACTGATTCAGTTCGTAAGTTATCTCCAAAACGTTTTTTATTTTCATTGTTCGAACAATTGTGTGTGCCTCTTTTGTGTCACGAGTACCTTTACGTGGTTATTATTATTTTTTTCAGCAATTTATATCCATTGCAGCTATTTACAACAGCTTTGTTTTTGTAACACTCTTAATGTTCAGAAACATGTTGTCATGACTACACTAACGAACACTTATTTCAGCGACCGATTTCGAGGGTCGTAAGCCCAGTTCTGACGCAATAAACTTTTTTCTGCAGTACGTGAAAGAATGATTTGCAATAAATGCTTATCCAAGGAATGTAGAATCGATTTATGACTTTCATATGTATATTTTCCTTTAATACAATAACTTAATAAAAAAATCGAAATTTAATTTATTTTCAGCTTACAGTAAATTTCAGGTTTTTATATACGGGCATGACTGCAGACAAGTACAATATTATTAAAAGTAGTCATAAAGCAAATACAACATCCGTTGCGCACACAGTACTTCCAGATAAAGGCTTTGTAAGTATGGTGTAGAATTGTCCTGGGCAGCGGCTTCTGCGAACTTGATCAGTCACATTGTTATGGTATATGGCATATATTCAAAATTGCATACCCAATTTTAATTATGAACGAGGGCTGGAAGCTGGACCTTTGCAATTCAAGACTTTTCCAACCCTTACTGCACTGAAAGAAGAGAGGCTACTCGCGATTAACAAATGTTAAAAAATAAATAAAAAATTATGCAGTGTTTACACATTATATATGCACGTTTAGCAATTGTATGTATAGCTTACAGTTACTTACCAAATAAACCTCTTAAAAAAAGTTTCGCATATTTGTAACCAACTCAACATTTGAAAAAAACCATGTAAAATATAGATTATGTTTGCATAATAAATTTTTTTACGAATACAAAATGAATTTTTTATACAAAGTCATCATTATTTTAAGTCAATTTTTTTTTTCAACCGACGTTTATGTGTAACAACAGTAACTACGTAAAAGTTTGCATATCAGCAAATAAATCTGGTTCAAACAAAATTTTTTTCTCCGAGGTGATCTGAGAGCTTTTACACATCTCTGCCCCTTCGCAAGGCACACAAGAAACAATTTGAAGCAATATAACATTTTCTTTCCTATACACTGGAGATTCTTGACTGAGATATCAAATAACCTTCGTAACGAAACTCATTCTCGTTCGTCTCGCATATTCGCGTTNACTGGAGATTCTTGACTGAGATATCAAATAACCTTCGTAACGAAACTCATTCTCGTTCGTCTCGCATATTCGCGTTCGCTGTACTGAGGTGATTACTCGCGCACCGCTTCTCGGAGCTCGTTAGTGCAGGCAGCAAGAGACGGAACCGTTGTCTACTCCTCACAACCCGCCGTTCGCATATTGATACAGAAAATAACGGGAAAAGGTAATGTTGCCACTTATGTTTCCAGGTGAACATACTTACGTTATACTACGGAGACGCATGATAACTGGTACATGAAGCGGACTCAGAAACGTAAAATTCTCCCGGGTTCCGTTTACAGTGGAACGAATGGTGATACGCACGCGTACACGGGAACAAAATAAAAACCGGTTAAACTGGAGACCTTCTTAAGTTTTATTTCCAGGATATTCCTCCGCCTCGTGCAAACTAACCTTAACTAAGTCTAGGAAACTACACCATAGGACAACGCACAGAACTCGTGCGCACTCAGTTGTAATAATATTTTGCATGAGAACTATTTATTTCTAGGCGCTACCAACACACATGTTTTCTCACTGTTTTTATTCATATTTATTATAAATGAAATATAAGAATTTATAATTAAAATACAAGTAAAACTTTTACTTGAGGGAAAATATGATACTTTTACGTTAACAGAGGTATAAAACACTTGTGATACAGGGCGTATTTAGAAAATAACTAAACACGTCATACATGGGGTGATTTTTCAAAGGTTTGATTCAAAAAGTGTGAAGAAGCCGCAAATAAACTAAAGCCAATAGCAGTCAATTATCTAGACCAACGGTCGGCAACAGGCAGACCGCCGCCCGAACGCAGACAACTAGAGAGCCAAAATATAAAATATCTTACTTAAATTAGCTCAATATAATAATACATAACATCTAATTTCTCTCCAGAAGATAAATTGGTTTTTGCGCCAACACACGTGCATGCGTGCTTTCCAGTAATTTTTAAGTATACTGTAAGCAACACAAGCGAAAATGACACGTTTTTAAAGTTAAAAATCAATTTATCTCTACAAGAAAGGAAGAGATTTTGCGAGTAAAACCTAAAATCATATTTAGTGTTAGTTTTAAGGATAAAATAATTTCTAGTGTTGTATCAAAATGGAAGAGTATTTAAATGAAGTTTTGTTCTAAAACTGTCTGAGGTATTTTTAAAATGTGTTTTTTGTAATTTATATTCCTTTTTGGTTNGGGGGGGGGAGATACCTAGATACCCGTGTTACATTTTAAATATTTTACTTTAATTATTTTATGGAATTTTTAAAGCATCCTTACCCCATCCGAATTTACTCGCCGACACCTGATCTAGACGAATGATATTAATTTTCGTGACAATTGTTTTTTAAGGGAAAATTAGGTTATGGAGCTATATTATACGTTGCTGTATTGTTTTAAATTACAGACACTTCTAACCACTGCATGAAATCACTCAACTTCGGCCACAGTAAAGCAACGCTTTGGTGTGGTCAAATCAGAAATGATGCGGAAACCCAAAACAACACAAACTCTCGTTGCATTTGATTCATTATTATTTATAGGAGTGAAAAAAGGCCACGACACTTTTCACGGCAAATGCAATTATTTTAAAAATAAATGGGTAGAAACAGTATTGTGTGACGATCCTTCTCTACTCTGTGGTGACGAGTGATTACTAAAGTAAAAACAGAATACTGAAATGTCAATTTGGTGTCGTTATCATTTTGGTTTTCGCAAACACATGCACCTGGCTTGGCAGCGATATTCATGTATCATTAAACATTATATATATATATATATATATTATATGTGTGTCTCAGCTAAATTTAATTTTTTTTATTTTGAAAGTTTGATGTCCGTAATTGGCAAAATAAAAGTGGTTCTATTTATAGGTATAAACCCTATAATTTCGCGTTATAATTCAGTGACAGACTGGGGGTCACTAAAGTAAGTGTAGGCTTTATGACATTGGACTGCCACTCATCCGATACGAACTGAGAAACTCTGAACCAATAGCACGCATGTGTAGGCTGTTCACTGTTATTTAAGTACTTTCGAAGTCAACCTTTGAAATCTGTCACTGCTACTACCTGCGTATATTTTGACGGGCGCACCGCCTGGCAAGCGCCCAGTAAAGTTGGCAACGACGGAGGGAAAGTGGTCCCATCCCTTAACGGTGAATTAACAGTGCTAGGTAAACGTTTGTGAATACTGAAATCGTTTCTTCTGCTTTCTATTTTCATAATGCAAACAAGTGTGAGAATTAGAAAATTCAAAAAATAATTCCTTTCCTCATAATTTAAGACTTTCACATCACTGACACACGAATAAAGTGCGGAAACCCATGGAAATGTTGGTTTTACTTATGGTGGAAGAATACACAATGTGCATGCAAGTAGATCTTAAGCAGGGGTTTGAAAAGAGCTCGGATTAACGTGGACAGCCTTCAGCACTATTGTGGCTTCATCCCGTTTGTCCGAGTCGAACACGAAACTGCGGCCAGTGAGAAAATGAGATATACATTCTTATGTGTATGATACTGTGGAGGCTAGGGTGGTGCCGTTTTAACAACGCGAAATGGTTTGGTCTCTGTTCATGCGTTCGAAACCGTTACACTGCCGTGTGTTACAAAAGTGCTGATATTCATCACGACTCGTAGATATTCCCTTTTACGTTTCCCGTGTCGGTTATCTTACTCGTCCGTGCACTGCAGCGCGTCTGCGAACGTGAGTTCCAACTGCTGGAAGGAATGCATGTAGCTCGAGGCTTGATTGCATCCGTGCTTTTGATAAGGAGATTGGACCGTCACTCCTAGATACAGTAATAACTCAATGACTAGAGCAGATGACGCTCAAGCATCTCTTTAAATAATAATAGGTAAAGTTATTTATTTAAAAACATAAATTGTTGACCAGCGGGCAGTTTAATATCAGTTCTTTCACACAAATGTCTCTGAGAAAAAAGGTTTTGTTGAATTAAACTGAGTTTGTTTGGCACAAGGAAATAAAATATTTGTATTGGGGTGATACAATTTTTTGTTGTTGAAAGCAAATTAATTTGTTGTTCTTATTTGGTTGTCCAAAACAAAGATCTGGTTGGTGCAACTAAAGATTTGATTGGCTTTACGTACGTTAAACAGCATCGTTTAATATTTTTAAAAAATGCCAGCCTGAACGAGATTCTAATCTAGACGACCTGCGGCCGAGCACTAAACCTCGGTAACCTCAGCTAAAGTCACTACCAACGAAATCAGAATGTTTTTAAATCCATATGTCAACTACTGGACAACGTGCTCGAATAAATATTTCAAGTTTTACAGCTTTGCTTTATAGTTTACTTTTAAAATTGTTCTATTGGAGTGTTGATACCATTGTTAAACATCAATAAATTCACTAACAATCACTGTTATTATCCTAGTTGTTGCAAAAAATGCAAACAAACTCTCGAGTTACGAACAAAGGCAATCAAGTGAGTGGACAAACAAATATATACTGTTGATTCAACAGAATATATTGTTGATAGCATAATTAAGTTTGGCTTAATAAAGAGGTTCTGCTTATTCAAATGTGTATTTTGTTAGTTGAGGAAAATAATTTTGTCACTTTCTAAGTTTTGTTTGCTCAACAATATATTTAGTTACTGCAACTAAATATATTTTTGACCCTATACAAACAAATATTTTGTTGGCTGTTCTTTCAGTGTAAGACATTGACAAGTACAAAGGAAAATTTAATGACAAGAGTGAAAATATACCGATAATAATAAACGACTGACAAAAATTGTCTGATATAATAAAAATAGTTTGCATATGACAATTACGATTAGTACAAAAATCCAAACCAGCCAACATACACCAGCGTATAAACGTCAAATATTCAAAATGACTTAAAATAATGAAATCAGCGGAAAATGTTCCATAATTAACCAATAGTAGATTAAAATTATCATATCGGTAGCGAGATTTCTCTCATTTATGCCTAACGGTTATTTCAAATGGATTCCAGTTAATGCTACTACTCCAAGTTAGTGGTTATTGCTTCACGCGGTTAGATCGTTAGATGGTAGCAGCTTCTTAAGTGGATTTTAGTAACTAGTTTTCTGTCTGAATGATGTTACTGTTTCAGAATTAGATTACCCACTTCGTCAGAAATCCTGATTCTGCCCACAAGAAGCATTGCCAGTGTTTTCACCAGAATTTTCAGACACGTTTTGAATTATTTCCAAGCAGAAAAAATAACTTTCTTTTCGGAAAATGCGCCAAATAAAATGGCATATAAACTCAACTTACAAAACCAAAATATATTTTTAGCCAAATAAAATATTTTAGAGTACGTAAATCAAGGCAAAGTTTTAACAATGTGCCCTAAAATGTTCAACATTTTGCCAGTAAAAAATAATTTAAATTCTAAGAGAGATAGTGTGTTCAGGTTTGGAATTATCAACTGTTACTTGTACACGCACTCAATAAACATTTTTGTGACACAGTTGTATTTTTTCTTTTAGTTTGATATTTAGAACGGTTTTGAAAGCTGTTTTTTTTTTCATACTTATTTTATATGAATCTGCTGTTGTGAAAAAGCAGTTGTTTAATGGATATTATTTCTCTTATATATTATTGCTTTAGTAAATCTAAAACTTCCAGCAGCAGCACCTGTACACTTGTAAAATTCTTTGTGTACTCTTTTTAAAAATCATGTCATCCTGCTGAAATAAACTTAAAATTATATTTTCTAAAACCAAAGAAAACGCTATTTTTTGGACTCACGGTTGCTTAGGTGGGTGGGAATTGGTCGGACGGGGGATTCTCGTGAGGATATGGAATATACTGCCATACTGCAGTGCTATGGAGGTTTTCTCGTTGTGCTCCCATTTCCTTCCCCGTATTAATTCCGTCGCTGCTCCATCTTCGTCGCATCCCACATTCCATGCATTCTTCTGGCTGGCCGGAACATCAGGCTTGTCCCTCGGGCAAGGCGCCGGCTTCAATTACTCACTTCTACTGACGCTGACTAAATGAGTTAGTGAGTGAAGAGATTTGGGCGGCTCTTAACATCGAGGTCTTGAGAGCCGATGAGGGTGAAGCGAGGTGTAGAGCAGAACCGGAATGAAAGGGTGTGGGAAAACAGAGATCTTCAAGAAAACCGGCTGACCAGCGGCATTGTCCGGCACGACTCTCACGTGATAAAATCTGGGAGTGACACCGTTGGGAATCGAACCCAGTTCGTCTAGGTGGTAGGCGAGTAATCTAAACACGACACCACCGCGGCCACCTCTGCCTGAAGATGGCAACAATTTGGAGATTCACATACGCAAAACTAGATTCAGAAAATCCCTCAATATGTCTCTATTGCCGAAGGTGATTATGATAAAAGAAAAAATAATATAACCGACAATAAAAAATGTATAAATATATATGTTTATATATTTATATATAAGACACACGTGCACACAAAAAGAAAACAAACTTATTTCCACAAATCGGGCAAAATAAAATGCAAAATTTGCTATTTTCATGCATAAATAAAATTAAAACTGAAAAAAAAAAAAAAACAGCAGGATTAAAAATAATGGCGAAAACTGTCAACTGACTTCAGTTTTTGTTTTGCAATTGTTTTCTTCAACATTGAATGTTTTTTGTTGCTTTCCTCGTAATCAGTGTCTGCAATTGAGCTAGTCCACGTTTCTTAGTTTAACTCAGCTACATCATTGCTACAAAACTTCAAAAACATTCAATGAAAGAAGCCGACTGGCAAAATTTCGATGATGGCACGACGCCAAGTTTCGACAGGTATAATGGTTAGCGTCATATTATTTTTACACAGTGCTTTGTACTCAGCCTCGAAATATTCGTTGTTCGTTAACGTGCGGGTAGTCTCTCTAAGGAAACGATATTTTCTGAAGACAGCCAAACATTCTGTCTTGTCTCTTACCGTTGTATAAAAAACGTCACAGTACTTTAAATTCAAAACTAATTTAAGTTTTATTTTGTTACATTAGTATAATCGATCGTGCGATATAATTCACATTTGTTTTATCTCCGCTGATTGAAATAAAAAAAATTGATCAGCTTGTTATTAATGCACGACTGGTGGTTACCTGATTGTGCTCAAGGCTCAAGGCCTCGAACTTCGGGGAAAATATATTCTGTGAGTATTCTCATATTTCTAAAATAGGCTGCGTGGATATCGAATAATAGCGTGCCTCATTCCTGTACGTAGGTTCCCTAAAAAAAAAATTATAATAATAATGCACCATTTTTTTCCATCTACTCAATACATGAAATCCTGGGCGAAAACCGTGGCTACGGTATAAGTATTTGTTTGAAAATAATCAATGCTTTGTACTGACATATTATTAAATTTTGTTTATCACGTAACGCTGCTATGGATAAGTTTTCTGTCGAAATTACTAAACGTATATACATTCCATATCACCAAGTTAAAATATTAAGCCCTCTATGCCTCAACCCGCTAACCAACAGCACAGAATGTCAGTATTAGTGTCAACATCGCGATTTTTAACAGACAGCTGCAATATCAAAAGTCGGCAACTATTCGCTAAACATAGTTAAACTATTCCGATTGCCCTTATCGTGTTAGTCCATATCAGAATAAGTTGTCTGAAGTCAGGAAAAATGAGTTACCTATGGTAGGGAGAAAACCGCGGATATTTACCAATCGCCGTTTCTCCCTTCGGCGTAACTATTTTATTAAGTAAATCTGAGTAAATCGACTAATTGTGGTTAAACTTAGCGTTAAGTGAAATGTAAATATGAAAAAAAAAAAAGTAATTGACGATGTAACAGTTATACCATTTAAAGGTGTGTGATCTTACTAGCATAAAGTAGTTTTTCTTACACGAGGATTAATATTAAACATTCACTTGACCGGTAAAAATACTTATATAACTGCGTAAAAACTACCACATAATTGTATACCAAATAATGTAGTTCGAATTATCCTTTGCCACCGCATCAGCGAGATAACAAATATTCGAGCTCATTTATCCAAACCATAATTTATTTACATTGATATTTGGTTCATGTTCTTCCTGATAGTATATTTTTACGTGAATTAAAAGAAATGTAAAGTTACGATCCTACGAACTCGAATTTATTAAAGTCTTCTTACAACAATCTCTGATAAAATCTCTAGTCTGCGTTCCAGCGACTTATCAAACATTTGTATACAACTAGCCACAGTTTAGGCTTCTAAAATGCCTCGGCAACATCAGAAAACTGTCGGTTGCCGTGACAAATATTTAGTCGTCGCTTTGTCTTCCTACTTGGTTTGTATATAATATGCGTGCATATCATTGTATGGGGTTACGTTTCGTATGATTCATTTAAATTAGATGTGTCGAAAGAAAACTTGACAACCAACATTGATCAATCGTGATTATTCGTGTGGTGAAAGTTACCTCGGCTTGCAGTTTTCTCGTGGACATAAGTAGATCTGTAACTTGGTAACTTATATTTTCTCAAAAGTTAAAATTTAAATAGGTGGGGGGGGGGGTGTAATATAATAACAAATTTCCAAGAAATATTCTTTACATCATTTTTATAACACGAACAGTTATTTTGAACTGTATTGTAACGTGTTAATTTTGTTAAATTTTAAGATTTGATCGAAGAAAGACATACATTTAAAATGTGTATAGCTCGTTTCGTTCACTTTGGAAAAAGCCATTCCCCTTAATTTTTATACTTTTATGTACTGTTATTTAACATCACAACGAAAAATATTGTAATACGTTACAAATATAGAATAAAATTTTATCCTCTTGAATACCCTTAATATTCTATTTCTTGAACTCTTCCATGTCGAGGTAGGAGGAGAGGTAAATAGCGGTGGCGTCGTAGCTGAAAATAAAGCAGCGCGTCATGGGAAGTCTCCGCAAAAGTACGCTGCTTCTCTCACTCTGTTGTCTGAGGCAAGACAAAGGCGTGTAGCAACTTTTAAGCCTACGAATTGTGCCCCTCGCGCAGAACCTTCTGGGCTGCTGTTTTCGGGATTCCGAGTTCACCGCTGGCTCTTCAAGTTGATTTTCAAGAGGAAGTTGAAAGCTTCTCCAACCGCATCCTCACTTTCATCACCCGCGTCGACAGCCGACACTATGCTTTGCTTTTGTTCGTAAGGTCATCGTGTAAAGTCGTAGTAACCTCCTGTCCTGTTTGGCTGCTCTGCACGAAGTACTGTTCTGGCTTCGCGCTACATTGTGTGTGTTGAGTCGTGAAACTTCATGCTTTTCTAAATATTAACATTTTAAACTCTATAGTTTTTAAATGTTGTATTGAAAAACGCTCTGGTTGTTAGTAAGCAAATCACGACACGGAGAGGGGAAGATTATTGATTTCAACATGCGAAGGGAGCGGTAAATCTGCAATCTGTCCTCGCCTTCTGGTAATGTCGCAGTGGTTTAGATAGAATTCTCCCCAGAAGGGGGACAAAAGGACGTGAATACTGGTATCAGATTATTTTTAGTTCACACATGTACTGTTGAGAAATCAGTATATCAGTCACTTTATTTTGAAAATAACTATAGTTATTGTTTTTTTTTTCATTGGCGTAATAATAACTAACTTTAGCTTTGTGGTTCAAAAAAATTAAAGATACGTCAGGCATGTGGAATTGTTGACGGTTTAAGGCCCTGCCAACCTGCATTTGCTTTCCGCGTTTGAAGACGAGAATCGCTATAGCTGCTACGCGCAGAGTTCTACTGTACTGATGCGTAGCGTTCTCATCATCCTACGTTTACCTATGGAAATATTAACTGTAGCGCTGTCATTTTGTAAGTAGGAAGTGTGTGCCATGGTTCGATGTAGGACCCTTGAGTACATTTTTATGTAACTGGCCCGAATGTTTTGAGATACATCTCTGTGGAGTGCTCCGAAATGGCGTATCTAATGAACGTAATGTCTTGAAAGTAATAGACAAAATTGGTCAGCTCTTCAGTAACACAGTGACGCCAGCTGGAGAGGTGAGCTTGGACGATCGCTGCCGGATTGTAAACTAGGCACTATAAAGACTAGGTATAATCGTCCGCCATTTTGGTCGATCTGACGTTAACTCCAGTGCACGTCTTGTAGCACAACACATTGTCTTCTTAGCTAAAAGACACACAACCGATCTGATGTGTAACACATATTGGAAGTAGAAATCTCGCTGACACCCCCCGCGATTTTAATCCCCCGCAAGCACCTTCGATAGGCACACGCACGGAGAAGCCAGAAGTAGTTTGCACGTGCAGGCCATTACATGTGTCGTTGCAGCGCAGGACATCTCCCCCCACCACCCCTAGCAAACTGCGTGAACTTGGACACGCCGATGTTACGCCGAGTTAAGCAAATAGCTGTCAAGGGAGTTAATATAGGGAAGGCGGACGACAGGAAATTATCGCCGACCCACCCAGAAGGTGAGATACGCCCCGAGGAAGGGCTGATCAGTTTGAAAGTGTGCTACAACTGCCTCCCCCTTCCCTAACAAAATGCAGAAGCACCTGGATACACGCCACCAGGGGCCACTGGCCCACACCCCCACCTCCACCAACAAGAACCATGGCACGTGTATGAAGAATTCTTTGTTCTGCGCACTCCTCTACACCCCTCCCCCCAACGAGGGAAGGCACGGGTTCAGTTTTAAGGATGGAGCCAAGAGAGGATATAAGGCTCTTTGCGGGGAGTGTGGGATCAGTTCAATCAATCCATTCGGAGAGCAGTTAGTCGAGGCTGCGGAGATCGGACCTCGGCTGTGTCAGTCAGTCGCATCAGTCAGTCAGTTTAATCGCGCAGTTATGTGAGAGGAAGTCCGTCGGGACGCCGAGAAGCCGTGGGGTTCAGGCCCCGGAAGAATCAGTTAGACAGTTACCAGAGTTACGTCGGACGAGTAGTATCACCACGCTGGGACGCGAGTCAGTCAGTCGGTCAAGTCAGTCAGTCAGTCAGTCACCAGTCAGTCAGTTACAATTATGCACCGAGAAGGTGGAGTCGAGTGGTGAGCTTCAACGGGGAGCACCACATCGAGCGAGTGGGAGTAGTACAGTTTAACCCTGCGCCGTGAGCCGGGGTGGGGGCCTGCCAAGGGTCTCTCGCCGGGACGTGGTAGGGAAGTAATCAGCCAGTTACAACCCTATGCCGTGAATGGGATCATGCGGTGAGCTTCAACGAGGAGCGACACATCGAGAGGAAGCCAGCTGAATGCAACAAGCCAACCACAGTCAGTCCGAGAGCCTGTAACCGGGCCACCCAACTCACCAGACCTCAACTGCCAGAACCATTACCCCGCAACAAGTACAGATAAGTAAAAACGTCGTCACTCAGGGATGTGTCCTGTCACATAATGCCAACACAGCGTCGGAAACGTTAGCCAGAACATTGTAATCAGCCCTTCAGGCCAAGAACTCGTAGGGTCGAACATATGAGTAAATTCTCGGCACAAGGTGCCGGGAAAGAATGTATAAACTCTTGGAAAAGTTCCGGGAATGTATGAATAAATTCCCGGGCAAATAAACCTGTTGAAACCAAGACGTGATGAAATCATTGTTCGAGATACCCTCAACCTTCAAGGCACCTTATAGTCTGTGCCATATAACATTAACTGAGGACCCTAACGACGACTCATGTACCGCCACTGTGGAAGACATGGCGGCTTATATGGTCAGAGTTAATGTCCCCCAGGCACCGACTATAAGGTGCGTGGGGGTTGCGGGTTTGGTAATGAGGTAGACTATGACTGTGGTATTTTGAAGTACGAATATATTGTCTCGTGTCTATATTCACAAATACACAACATCAATACTTGGAGAGGTGCGGTACTGTGATAGTTCGGTTACTCTGATTTACTGGGCGAATTCGTGGTTGAGTGGGCTTCTTGTGATGGTGATTGTCATACTTAACTCAGTGGTGAGTGCTGTCAGCTGTGATGGTGCTGTTCTAACGACGGGTGGCCGGGGATCCGATTTCCCCCGGCCAAAATGGCGCGGCTGACTTCTCTCTGCTCGAACTGACGTCTCTCGGCGGTCGATCTGAACTAACTGACTGTCCAACGCGGTGATAAGCAACTTACTGACCCAGGCGGTAGTAATCGACTGACTCCTTAATGATGCGGCTGACGGACGTGGCCGGGTTCCGATATCCCAGCCTTAGTAACTGTTGTACTGACTTACTCTCTGCTCGAACTGACGTCTCTCGGCGGTG
>NQII01000719.1:228855-285950 GCA_002778355.1 Clitarchus hookeri
GGAGGGGTAATACCTACTGTCGTCAGCGATCCTTCCGTGGTGCGTATTTTCTGAGTTAGGTGAAATACGCCCGATTATTTGGTTGATATCTCGTGAATTCCATGTACTCCATAGATCTCGCGGCGGGCGAGAGGTGTCCAGGGTGAAGGGGGTGAAGGGGGAAGGCCTATGCTTCAGCTCCACGTGTACCGAAATTTTCCACCTGCCTGTGGTCCCACGTGCCGTCTCGTAGGCGCCAGCGAAGTGCGCTAGGCGGGGGGGTGTGAGGGGGTGATGGATGTGAGCCAATGNGTGCGCTAGGCGGGGGGGTGTGAGGGGGTGATGTATGTGAGCCAATGTCGTGCTATAATCCCTAAACCGGCACGCGACAACCCTATGAACCACTCTGTACACCACAGGTGGTGAATAGTGTCACATCATATTCAACCAAAAACTTCGTAACATAGAGTCAGACTTTTTCTCAATATTACTATCCTAAATAAATCAAAATATCTCTTTACCAGACGTCCAACAAACGGAGGATATGTCCTTATTTAAGCAATGTTTTTGCATCTGGCTTTTTTCATCTGATAAAAGGCAGTATTTGTCTATTAACTTTAATTTTATGAGTTTTTGAGCAACTAAATTTGTTAAAGCTGCTTTGTAAAAATTCTCTGGGTTCATTATATATAAACTTCTGCATGTCCTTCGATAAACCATGCATATTATATTTTATTAATTTTTTTATATTTATTTAGATTCGTGTTACAGTATGTACACATATTAAAATGCTTTTTTGTGTAAATAACTGCAAGCATTTGAGTTTATTTTCCTGGTACTCATATTTTATAATTAACATAAACTTATAATGGAATCGTTAGTTTGTGTTATTGATTAAATGTTTGTAAATGGTTTGCTTGGGATAATACATCTTAATTAAAATATTTTTTTAAAAATTATAATAATTAAACTATATTTGCATTAAACAAATAAATGTGTTCACCAGCATTGTCTTCCTTTTTAATGAAATTTTGTCCTTTCCCAGAGTGAATATCCTCCTTTTCAGACTACTTTCCAAAGAAATAAAGGCTTGTGAGATAGCTTTTCTGTCTGTGTCTGTATGTTCCCCCCTACAAACTTTTGAACGCCTGAACCGAATTTCACCAAACTTGGTACACATATAGCAATTAGTAAGGAAATCCGACTTTTATAGTTTTAGAGCACTCCGGATGCTTACTTTAAAGGTGACGACCATTTTCTAATTTACGGTGCTATGTTATATCTCGGGAACTATTCAACAGATTTAAACACAATTTTGTATGTTAACGGTGAATCATGTAAGCAATATAGTAAGATATGAATATTCATGTCTGTCTCCCATTTTGAAAGATATCACCATAAGAAATAATACACTTTTACATCATAACTCGAAAATTACTCAACCAATCCTAGCAAAATTTTGCACATAACTAACGCTATTGTAGGCCACGTAAACACAACGAATTGAAATTGATTGGGTACTTATTTTCAAAATGGTGGCCATACACATATTTTAGATCTATTTGGTATATTTACAGCACCGATTGGGCCAATTTCAACCAAATGTTGTATTCTGAAAGTAACGCTGAAAGAACAAAGAATGCCAAGAAATATCTGATTTTGTTAGCCATTTTTAAATATAGCGAGCGCTACAAAAAAAATAAACGTTTTATATCATATTTTAGGAAACAGTTGACCGCATACTACCAAATTTGGCAAACAAGTAGCACTTACTGGATCAGGTAATGTAAACTGGTATGTTTTAAGTCGGTTAGAAACTATTTAACAGATTATAACTGATTTTTGTATACGGGTAATATTTAGGACACTCATCGAATATGCTAGTATACAACTTTTTGTACTCCATATAAGAAGATCGTCACATGAAAAAATGTAAACTTGCGTAGTTAAAGTGGGATTAGACACTGATTTTCAAAATGGTGGCCGTATAATCATTTTGATAAGTTTGTCATACCTTTAAAAAATTCAACAAAGATCAGTGAGACTTTGTATTTGACAGTGTTTATTAGAAGCATACTATTCAGAACCTCTTTTTTTTTTAAGGGAAATTTTGTTATACAGCACTAAATAAGAAAATAAAGTTTTTATGCCATATCTCTGGGACCAATTAACCGATTTCCACCCAATTCTTCACACAAGTTGCGTTACAGTGGGCCATGTAAACTTCCACGTTTTAAGTAGCCCAGACACTTATTTTAAAAATGACGGACCCGTAAATATTTTAGGTAAATAAACACTACCATTCAAAACTTTAGACTGATTACATCCGAAGTTGATGCTCCGATTCAGGCCTTCCGTGATGCAGTTGGTTGAACGTTAGCTTTTGCTACACTGTTCTCTGGGTTCGAGCACTGGACAAGGCACGCATGTATTTGTCATTGGCATTGTCTCACTACTGTTGCATATGATTCTGGTTCCACCTCTGCTGATATTGCTGTCAACGAGACGTCAAGGCCTACCTACCATCTAAGCTTTCAAGATCTTCATTAAAAATTATTTTCATTAATGTAGAGGAGTGAGTGAGTGAGTGAGTGAGTGAAGTAATTTGGGCGGCTCTTATAGCGAGGTCTTGAGAGCCGATGATGGTTATTGAGATGAAAATGGAGTGGCGCCGGAATGAAAGGACGGGAGAAACGGGAGATCCAACCAACGGCATCGTCCGGCATGATTCCCACGTGCAAAATTCCGGTGGCCCAACCGGGTATTGAGCCTGGTTTGCCCTGATGGGAGGTGAGCAGGCTAACCGCTCAGCTACCGTGGCCCCCACGTAGAGGAAAGAAGACTCATTAGTTGTACCAGCGACTTGTTGTTTTTTCCTCAGTGTCTGATAAAACTGTCAAAATACGTTTTTATAAACAAAAGAAAACACTTATTAATAACTAAAAATCTGTTATATTTCGAGCACACAACCTTGCTATTATCTTTCATACACCTTATCGAGTGAGTTATAACACATTTTGAAGCAGTCGTATGTCACGAATGATTAAGTAGCTCTGCGGTTACTATATTGTTTCCCAGGGATGAAGTATTATTAATACAACTTAAATGCTGTATACGATTGACACTTTCAACTTCAATAACGCATTAATTAAACTCTCAAAGCCTTGATTTATAAGTTGGCTTACAATTTATCACCTCTGCAATTCTTCAACCAAATTAAACATCTCTTATCGCCACAAGGAAATTTAAACAGCCGAAAATCCGCATTTATGTTGCTTGCACAGTTTGATGGTATAGTGTAGAAATTATATATGTGAAAGAAAACCTTTAAGTGTACATTTGGTCATATATAGTGAATTACCAAATTTCATCAATCACTGCAGTCATAAATGAACACATAAGATAACAATAAAAATAACAAAATACACAAACAAGACATTTAAAATTAAGTGGGTAATGAGTGATTTTATTATGCAAGATGTAGGTAACCTAGAGACGAAAGAAAACATGTATTGCAAACATATTTTAGAAATGGAAAATTACTAAACAAAATAGATTTTCATATTTTCACACACTCTTTAGGTTCAACTTATTTAGACTTTACTTTAAATACAAACTTCCTCACAATATATAAGAACAATAAATTATGTAGTTCAGGCAATACCATCTTATAACGGCGACTTTTATATCACTATATTGATTTTAAAATTATGCAATATGTAATGAACTAATGCAGGTTAGCAATTGGTAAGTTATTAGTTCTATGATCACGACCACTGGTTAAATGTTCTAAGAAAAGAAGTTTTCCAGAAAAATTATAATTTTAAATTATTTAGTTTAGTTTTTAAGCAATTAATGGAGACCAAAATAAACATCATCCCTGGCATCAGAGGCGTTTGAAGATTGCATCAATAAAATTCTAATTCAGGCGCTTTTGGGCCTCTTCTCGGCTCGCCCGCGCTCATTTACATACTCACACGTCTTTCCAACGTGCCTGCCATTAGGATGGAGCAGATAATTATTAAGATTAATCTAAAATCAGCTACGCCCTTGCAAAATGCATGTACTCATTATTAAAGCTGGAAGGAGGGACCTTTATCAACTCCAAGTCTTCCAAAATCAGATATTATAGCCGTAAATCGCAGATTAAATCAATTATTACGACAATTTCAAGAAAAATAAAGAACTTAAAACAAAACCTCTTAGGTCTGTCTGCACTGATAAGTAGAATAAACAGACGTAGCTGTGTCAAACATTATCTACGTAGAGAATTACGACTATAATCATAATCTATAAAGATGTAATATGCATAAAACTGATTATCAGAAGTGTAAACAAATAAATTTAAATAATAATACTACTTAGTTTCCTGTGAGTTGGTCCTAATGTTTACAAACCAAACTCAAATAAAATAAAAATATAATAAAATAAATTTGTAATTATAAACAAAAAAAATTTAAATTATTATGTAAACTAAATAATAATCTTTACTTAGGTAAACATCTTGTAGTAAGTACCACTATAGATGACTGCCTTCTCTCTCTCTTTCAACCGAAACTCACGGTGTAGGTTAGTAACAACAAGTGTAAATTGAAGGATTACACAAAAAAAATTACCTGAACTATATCTTACTTACAGATTCCAAAATTTCCAAAATTACCAGTCCCTACAACTATTGCATATGAAATGACTCGTGACGATGAAATGTATGTGAACAACATAATGCATAACATATCCCTTTTCAAATAAGCAAAGAAATACACATAAGCAAAAGATAACCAAACACATAAAACATGAAACATCGTCTTTAAGATTTTCCAAAGTTCGCTGAAAATAAAATAAACATAGTTGAATTGAATTAAACATTTATATCTGCGCCATGCGCATTAGCAGTTCTTCAACGTATCACGAGTACTCCCATGATGCACTAGCTGCTCCGTCCGGAAGACGCTTGCAGGTGGACAGAAGCTGTCTGTTTTCGGCATGTAACTGCTGGACCTTCGCGTCGCCGTGAACTGCGTCGCAATCCCATCTTCGGGATTTCGCAGGCGGTGTACTTCAACGAACAAAGTTGATTTATTATAAAGTATTGCGTAAAGTGTGTTGTGCGTTCAACTACTTATGCTTAAATCACTCGTACCACTTTTCAGTTGTTTATGAGTGCTCAATTATGTCGCGCGGAAAAACTCTGTGGTACGCGATAATTTATTCTACTATCTTCGCTATAACGGTCAGCCAGCTCTAAATAGAACACATTTTCTTGCTTGATCACTTAACACTTTTCTATTGCACAGTTCAATGTCAGTGGAGAAATATTTAGAGTTCACATTTACTTTCGTTGTTTCAAATTAATTCATATTTTTATATACATGTGAGGGATGGTATGGTCATGTATAATAATATCTTGCTTACCATCTAGCGTCCGTCTAATATTAAATTAATGTAAGACATGCTAACAACAGTAACGGGAAAGTAACGTAAATACGAGCAACTTGCTGTATTTCCGTAACTCAACTTCTAACAATAATAGATAATTATGTAACTAAATTTCCTGATAAACAGTAAATGAGTGCTTGTAACTTGTTCAGCTGACTTTACATATATTAACTGCTTGATATTTAACTGTACTTGAATACTTGCATTTGCCTACTGGCTTTCCCTCCACATCAGATAATTCACAACTACTCACCATTACGAGTAAAAAAAAAAAGCATTTTATCCAAGCAACACCGCTGGACAATCGGCGTGTCTCCCTATCTTTACTTGTGATAGACGCCGGAGAAGAAGGAGAAACTGGAACTTGATCGGCTACTCGTAGCGCGCCACGCTTGACCAACAATGGCGGACGATTGCAGCCAGTACTCAGGAGTGCGTTATTGTACACGGCGACGCGCGCGCCTCTGTTGCAGGACCGGCTGGCGAGCACGGACATCAACGACAACGACGACGACCCTACTCCCCGCGACAACGGTGACAACAAGCACGGCACGAGGTGCGCGGGGGAAGTGGCCGGCGTCGCTTACAACAGCATCTGCGGCATCGGGGTGGCCTACAACGCCAGCATTGGAGGTGAGTAGTGCGCCACGCCTTGACCCTAGTCAGGCGTTTCTCGTCGTTACGTCTGGCTATAGGCTGCTCACGGTCAACTGACCACTTTTGACGCCCTCGTTGCTTTTTTTATCTAAGCCTTTTTTAAATCCTTTAACTACGGTTTTAAGTAAGTATTGTCATGTAGGTCATTACCACTGTGTGTATATTCCACCGCACACGGAAGTTAACGTCTAACGATAAAATAAAATATATTTATTGACTATTATTCCAAATTAGAGGGCTTTCAAAAGTGCTCACTGTACCGTGAATAGCCNTAAAATAAAATATATTTATTGACTATTATTCCAAATTAGAGGGCTTTCAAAAGTGCTCACTGTACCGTGAATAGCCTATACAAAGAAGCATTACGACTGGCCCTCCCAAGGCTACGCTATGCGTTCACTGTAAGCTGAATTTCTCGCAAATTATATCAGCAACAGTAGGATATTATTACACGCGATGGAAGCCAATGTATTAAATTCCAGATGCAACTCTGTACTTTTTTCTTCCCCGTAAGAAAACTGAGCAGGAAAAACGTAAAGATGCCGATTCCAACCATTTACCCAATTTTGTTGTACATAAAAGACCCCTTGAAGGTAGTGGTCACGCAAAATTCATTATTTTATATTTGTAAGAAATACCGTCCAACTTGTATACAAGTCATTATCTGTAAGTCCTCTTTCCTTGCATAAAAAAATAGCTCGCATATGTTTTTGCATCATGGTGCGTCAAAATCACAATTTTAGTTTGTTTATGATATGCAAATAAAATAAACGCAAATGTTCGCAGAAAATATAATTTTAAAAGTTATGCCTTAGTTCATTTTAAGACTTGCTTAAAAATAATTTTAAAAAACCCATAGGCTGTTACAAATCATAAACATGAAAACATTTTCTTATATTGAGCAATTTTTATAAATTACAACTACTTCATCGCATGATTTTAAATATTTTTAAAATAACTCATAGTATTTTATTTTAATCTAAATTATCTCATTTCGGAAAGTGAGTTGGTTTTTATGATTTGTATATTACAAAAACACTAAAATTGTGATTTTGACATATCATTATGTTGTTGAAAATATTTTTAGGCATGTTAATGGTAATTGCAAGAAATATATACAAGATTAATATTATTTCATACGAATATAAACTAATGGATTCTTTGGTGGTCAGCACACTTATACGATATCTAAATGCATCCAAACGCGCACTATTTGGCTATTATTTGTGGCGCCGAAACAACCTATTTCGGAAACTGTTGGAAAGTGAAGCATCGTTTTCGGTATTTTAAGGGCACCAGCTACGTTGAAATCCATATCCTCCCCCCCCCCCAATTTTCTTACGGATATTTTTGTGGCACTGAGAAAACGAAACTGTGCACTTTCTGCATTCCAAGATGGCAGCAGAGATAAACAATGTCAGTGGCAACGTAAAGCCACTGCCTGGTTCCCAGTCTGAACACGGCAGACGGTATTTCCAATTGTGAAGATAGAACAAAATTATTTAAATTATTGATGGCATCCTTTGAAGTTCTATAATATAAACGTACTCTGTGTGTGCAAGTTTGTGTGTGTACATGCAGCTTTGAATTAATACAGGTTCTGTTCGATAAAACGCACTAATTAACCAATGTTATGCAAGATAGCGGACGCTGCGAGTCGGGCTGAAAAACTTAAAGAATAGGACGCCTTCACAAACCACGCGGGAAAAAAGTGATGATTATTAAGGGCTGAATTCAAATAATTAATTTCATTACAATTACGAAACTAAATTAAATACTGTTTTTATTATGCGAGAGCGTTTGGGGCGTGATTATAGCAATGTAGCTGAGCATGGCCCCACCACCATCTCCCCTCAGAACCATTCCCCAATGGAATACACTGGGAGCACTGTTTTAATTCTTTGACCATTCAGTTGGGATCCTGCAGATTTTATGGGCCAACAGCTTTCCAGGGAAGACATTGTCATGCGGAGCCCAACAATCTCATAACTCAACAAAACATCACTCTCCCTCGTTGGGAAGTCAGTTTTGTCTAATAATTCCAAGCCAACTAAGAATGTTTCTATCGGTTCTGGGATTCTCATATCAACCCCCAATAATGCAACACCTTGGCATCATCTAAATCAAGCTTCTGTTTCCATTCTCTGAAGTCATAATCGTGTTATTTATCGGTTCAGTGATTAATCTTAGTAGGGAATTATTTGTCACCAAGAGTAATCCATCAGTTGGGTGACAGAGGAAATCAGCATTGGGCAACTTGGACCATGTCACCCTGCAACTCCCACCTGAGCAGATAACCAGTCATCAGTGGTGAACTTCATTGATCAGTGTGCGACCCTTAAGATCTCGACCAGACCAGACCTGAATATACATGCACAACCTCCGTATCAGTGCCATCTACGCCAGGTCGTAGACCCAGTCCATGATTCAGCACGAGAGGCCATACAGGAGTGAGTGACGAGATTTGGGCGGCTCTTAACAGCGTGGTCAATCTCCCTATGAGGGAGATTGAGGTGAGTACGGAGCAGCGCCGGAATGAAAGGGTGGAGGAAACGGGAGATCTCACTAGAAAACCCGCCGACCAGCGGCATCATCCGGCACGATTCCCACATGCGAAAATCCGGGATTGAACCCGGTTCGCCATGGTGGTAGGCGAGCAGGCTAACCGCTCAGCCACCGCGGCCCCGCCATACAGGAGAAACAGATACTAACAGCTGACTGATCATGACGCATGTACGGATGGTTTGGCAACCCAACCAACACCTCCCCAGTTTGCAGACAGACGCAGTAATACAAGCTGCCAGCTTGAAATAGATAGACAAAATAACTGTGTGACTAGTGCACGCATCGTGTGCTTCATCATCTGTGTGCAGAAAATACCGAAGTGGCGTACAGTCTGTTCGTCGTGTAAGCAGATTAATATAAGGTACGAGTGGCTTCCAATGGAGCACTGCGTCCGACTGTACAACATGCATAACTCATTAAAAGCTAGTGCACACGTATCAAAATTGCCAGAAATGTACGTATTATGTTCAATATGAAAGATGAATGCATATATTTGGACCATTATAATAATTACTCTGGTCGTATGTGGTAATAATTATAAATAATAATTAATAATACTGTTTACGAATACTTTTTTTATAATTTGATTTTAGGCATATTCATTTAAGCCGTGAAAGTAATCATTTTAAAGACTAAAATAAATTTACATAAAATAAATTATATGTATAATGGCTTTAGTACTAACTTTTTTTACAAACAACTGCAGTAATTACTGTAATTGCCCTACTTGAAAAAATTTTTTTTTGAAAAATTGATTTTCTGAAGTGTGCAAAATGCAAATACGCTTAAATAATTATTAAAAATAGAATATTACTAACTGATTGTTTTAACATTTAAGTGAGTAACTTCTTGCAAAATATTGTACAGTATTTCAATATACGACTCTCCTTATACTTAAATGTTAACCTAATAATTTTTGGTACACTTTAAAGGTAGTTTCTATGTCCCTGTACCACTTGAAAAATTTTATTTACCAAAATTTACAGACGAAAATATTATTTTGAAAATATATTTAGTAAACATTTGCGTTCTCTAAAAATACAATTTGGATAACAATCGAGAAACCTTTACTTATATACGGAAGGTTTCTGACACTTAACATTAATCTCTTTACTTTTACCAATACAGAGTCGGCATTTGCCCGTGTGAAATTTCATATATGTAACCATTAATGGTGTCTGGTAAAGCATTTACAGTCATATTTTCTCACCGTCTGTAGCGCGTAGGGGAAGTGACTTCTGAATTAATCAGCATTAATGATGATATAAAAAGTGACTGCTAGATTAGTTAATCCTAGAAGATGAGATGAAGGATACGATTGCAGAAAAGAAATTCACTGAACGAAACGTATCGACCGAAATTTGTTCGCTTCTCGCGGTGTTCACAGAGGCAGATCAATTCGAAAAAAATATTACGTGCATCGTCTAAACACTATCCTTTTTATGTTTTACAAACAATTCTTTGGAAACTATTTTCCAAGATTTTTTCTGTAATTCTACAACTAAATGTGGGAAAATTTTTACAACACATTAGTATGGAATATTCAACAACCTTTTTTAATTTTAGGAAGCAAATACTGTACACTTCAAAGTTCTTAAACAGACATAGATTTATAAAGAATTTTGTACGTTTCATGAAAAAACGTGATGTAAAGTTACAATATTTCACATATAGTTTTGCAAGAAAATTTTTGGCAACTAATCTCCAAAGAATGGTTAGTAAAATAAATATTTTTTTTTGTTGTGTACCGCGAATTGTAGAGGATGTTTTCACTTCCAGTAAAAGAACTTTCAGTCAAAAATTTAAATCACTATTGNCAACAACCTTTTTTAATTTTAGGAAGCAAATACTGTACACTTCAAAGTTCTTAAACAGACATAGATTTATAAAGAGTTTTGTACGTTTCATGAAAAAACGTGATGTAAAGTTACAATATTTCACATATAGTTTTGCAAGAAAATTTTTGGCAACTAATCTCCAAAGAATGGTTAGTAAAATAAATATTTTTTTTATTGTGTACCGCGAATTGTAGAGGATGTTTTCACTTCCAGTAAAAGAACTTTCAGTCAAAAATTTAAATCACTATTGCAAGTTTAAAAATTAATATCGTCCTGTGACTTCAGTTTTTCACTTCTTAAAAAATAACTTATTACTATAATAGTCATCTTTATTATTTCGTGATAAAGTTTTTAATTGCGTGATATATAATGTAACCATAATTAAAATAATTTTCAACATATGTTAGCAAAAGGGCTAATCTTCATAACTTCCGACGTCTTATCTATCACGAACTGGTTTACAGATTTTGCAATTAAATATTATTTTCCTTGGAATGGTGATGCCATAAATAAGTTAATTTTTCTCGCCCGCTTTTACGTTTTAACTTCCAAGTTATTTTAAGCCTGATGACGCACTCTGTACATTCAGACCTTTTGCAATTTTGATTCGCGCTATTTTTCAAGGTGAACTACTCGTGCAGTTCAATAAAGGCTACATTCTTTTTCCGTGGTAGACTATTAGCTGTTAATTTTTTTAATTGAGAGGAAAATTATTAAACGGAGTGATTTATTTCGCTTGAATATATCTTTTTTAATTCAGATTTTAATATTTACAAATTTTTGAAAATTTTTACGATATCAAGTATAACGATGTGCAAACAAACAGTAAACATTCTTAAAGCTGTGCTAAGGGAATATTTTAGTTTCTTTAATAAACCTTTTTTATAACATCCAATCAACAGAGTTTAAAACGATTATTTGAGTAAAATGTCGGCATTCGGATTCAAACATTATCACTACGTACACTAATTTTTTTCTGTTGCGAGAATGCCAGGCCAACAGAATGAGCTTTTTAATAACTTCAACATCTATATGGAGCACATTGTATTAAATACATGTATAATTTTTGCGTGTCTTTCCGATGAAACATATTTTGGATTTTATTCCCTGAGCTAATACTGTTGTATTTTTATTCGATAAAATTTTTTAAAATTTACATTAACTACTATTATATTAAATTTTATTTTAATTTTTTGTTTCCGGGGGAAATGTTTTTATAATTAAATTCTTTTTATTTTTCAACGCGTTTCTGTCACAACGACCCCGACTTCCATTCTCATATTAGAATTTTACAGACTTACAGTGCAGGCAAATTGAAGGCGCTGTCGCACGCCGCGCAGGAATAGTCGCTGTATCGAGGACAGCAGCAGTATCGACGGGAGTGCGAGGACGAGACGCAAAGTGAGGCGTGCAACACGGTCGACGCCGTGGGCGAAGCCAGGGCGGGAAGTAATGTGATAACAACGTAAACTTGATAACAAGCCGTGCACGGCCCGCAGGGAGAGCAGGCTGGAGTAAATTGAGCGTGCACGCCCGATTGTACACAGCGGCCGAGCTTACACGTACCGCCTTCCTAAACACGTTCATCCCACTGCGATCGTTACACGACGTGAAAACGCCGCAATTTATGCGCATAATATTTTATTTTAGTAGTTTTATACGTGTGTGCACGTATCGATGCATGCCTTTACGCATTTACGTGTGCATCCATCGCATGCATCTACGCACGTGTTTTAATAATCCCAATCACTTTTCTCAGTTGAATAAGGAAGATTAATTATTTCATTTGAAAAAGCAATATCAAACTAAAAGGTGAAAAAAANTCACTTTTCTCAGTTGAATAAGGAAGATTAATTATTTCATTTGAAAAAGCAATATCAAACTAAAAGGTGAAAAAATTAGTTTTTATGAAGTCTTTCAATCATAGGTAGGACATCACTGTGTACTTTCAGTTCTGTAATTCTATGCNAAAAAATTAGTTTTTATGAAGTCTTTCAATCATAGGTAGGACATCACTGTGTACTTTCAGTTCTGTAATTCTATGCATTCTTTAAAAAAATTAGCAAAATTTACGTGTTCATTTGAGCCTGAAGTTGTATCGTCCAAGTCCTTGTTTCTTACATTCTCACATAACTTCACATATTTTGCCCTGCATTAATAACCGAACATACATGTTAATTTCGGTACACCTATGATAAAAACAGTTGCCCTTAACACTTTACCGTTTGTACACAATGGTGGACATAATCGATAGCAAAGCCACTACGTATGCATCATACAAGATGGCGTTTGGATGTGCTTGGATGCTTGTGTCCGCGTCTTAATGACGTTATTAGATCACCAACATGAAAACCCCATATTACTGTTGGACAATTTGGGTGCGTTACAATCTGAAGCTCCCAGCTCGAAACCTATCTGAACTATCCATAAACGTGACATTTCCTACTACAAGAAAATATAGCTCTGAGAGGACAAATAAATTCATATTAAAACAGAGAAAACAGATTTAATTTGATCGACATCTAGCATCACTTTTTCAGAACTGCCAAAACCAGCTCGGAAGAATGACAGAGGCGAGCAGGGCATCCAACCGGGAGGAAAGACGTAAGGGAAATGGCCAAACAGCTCAGCCAACCAGGAAGGCAGTAGCAACGGATTGGTTAATATCCCCGGCCTATCAGCCACGCGCCTGTTTAGTTGACAGCTTACAGCTACAAGAATGTATTGGGATTGACTTCCTCTTTTGAGAAACGTTTCGATGATTAATTTGGTTGTCTCTAGTGGTGTCTAAGTGTGTAATAATATGGTAAGGATTGTAGAGTGTTATGGACGGAGATATCCAGCCAGTTTTCTTGGTGATACAGCGAGTTGCGGCAGTTATTTGCAGCGCGAAGACATCATAGACTCAAGATGAGTTAGACCGACTGTTCGTCTTCCGCGCATGTGCCCAACATTGACCTACCCCAAAATAACAGAACTGTGAAAGTCACATGGTCAAAAGCGATGATCGTGATAGTTTGTATCTCAATTTTCAAAAGACAAGCACTTTCTAGTTATAAAATACTTTTACCAGCTTTAATTGAATCTAATCCCATTAAAAAGTAGTTAGAAGAAGTATAAAACATTTCAAAGCATTTGTTTAAATAAACAGTGTTCTAACCTCAAATCCTATCCACGTCGTTTATGATATTCGTATTGGCAGAAAAGCAGTCCAGTGTTATAATACGGAGACCAGTTCTGCGCAGCTAGCGTGATCGCTCTTTGCCGTATTCAATAAACGGGAGAAATAAACCTGTGTGTTCGAGGCATCTGCCCGGAGTGATCAGGGTGTTTCCGCGTGTGTGCTGCGGTGTCCATTATTCACCGAAGTGATGCAGTGAAAGTGGAAAGAGTCCATGAGATAATCTTGTTAACGTCGAGTTTTTGAGAGTATAATATTTGTTAAGATGACTTGTTTTATTGATTACCGTGGTATACTAGTGAGTAACTTTTATTGTGGAAAATAATTATTGTTTATGCTCTTTGTCGGTTGTAAAATAGTACCACATGTCTGTGAATGGTTCTTGCTATTTTCTAGTTATTTATCAAAATACATTTTAAAAACGCTGTAAACAATCAGTAGTCAACCTTGTTTTGATCCTTTTTTTTCTTTATTTATTTCTAATATGAGATCTTTTGTCAGTAAATATATTTGATCCAAATGACAGACCTTGAGATTGTTATAACATGTGACTTGGTAAACCTCTATTACACATAATTCTCCGAAATGTTTTTCTCAGTCTATTATAATTTATATTGGAGACTGTGGTCAATTAACTCATCGCATGTTCTTATGTATAAGCACTACAGTTCGTACCTGAGCGACCCATAAAGGAACGTCATTGTTCGTCTTTTTTCTTCCCTTCGAGTGAGGGCTGCTGTGGGCCGCGAGACACAATTAATTTGCTGGTCAGTCTTTTCTTTTCCTCCCAAAATTTCTTCATTATTTCGTNTGCTGTGGGCCGCGAGACACAATTAATTTGCTGGTCAGTCTTTTCTTTTCCTCCCAAAATTTCTTCATTATTTCGTTGAGATTCTTTCTGCTTTCATCTGACCAGTTGTTCTTGGTATTTTTATTTTGTTTTTTCCTGGAACCACTTAAATTCGTCAACTTTCCTTCTAAACACCTTCTTATGCCTGATCTCTTTAGAATCAAGTCCAATTTCTTTCATGTCTTTTCTTGTTTCTTACACCCATTGTGTGGTCACCTTTAGTTTGGTGATGTAATTGAAGATTTTCTTTGTCAATCTACAGTTGCTCATTCTCAAGAGGTGTCCATAAAATTTCAGCCTTCTTTTGTGTATCGCTTCTGTAAACTTCTCCACCTTTTTGTAAAGATCTTAATTTTCCTCTTTATCTATGTAACATCTTCCCTTTTTTCCTGTTCAAGGATCTTCCTTAAGATTTTCTTCTCTTTCTTCTCTAGTTCTTCTATTTTCCCTTTCTTGTTCAGTATCAGACATTCTGAACTATAAAGCCCTGCCGGCCTTATAACTGGCATGCAGTGTCTAATTTTTTCACTGTAGGAGATCGCTCTCTTCTTATACCTATTATGTACTAATCTATACGCTAGTTCTATCTTTCTGGCCCGGCCTTTGTTTACTTCTTTATCAAGCCCATTCGGTTGAATCCATTCACCAAGATACTTAAAAAAAAAAAAAAAAAAAAATCATTTGATTTTCTTGAACCTTGTATCCAGATGTGATTCCCTACTATGTTTACACTCCATGTATTACACTGAAGAGCCAAAAAAATCTGGTACACCTGCCTAATATCGTGTAGGGCCCCGCGAGCACGCAGAAGTGCCGCAAGACGACGTGGCATGGACTCGACTAATGTCTGAAGGTATGCAGGAGGCATTGAAATCTGCGCCAATTTGAGAAAGGGTTGCACGTCTTTCACGTTTAATGATTCTCGTCAGTCGTCGTTTGTCCCGTTCGTTCACGATATTTTTTCCGGCGGCAGCGATGTCGAAGATTTTGTGTTTTACCGGATTCCCGATATTCACTGTACACTCGTGAAATGGCCGTACGCGAAAATCCAAATTTTATCGCTGCCTCGGAGATGCTATGTCCCATCTCTCGTGCGCCTACTATAACACCGCGTTCAAACTCACTTAAATCTTGATAACCTGCCATTGTAGCAGCAGTAACTGATCTAGCAACTTTGCCAGACGCTTGTTGTCTTATATAGGCGCTGCCGACCGCATCGCGTTACTCTGATTGATTCCATACCTCTGTTATTTGCATATGCACGCCTATACCAGTTTTTTTTTTGCTCTTCAGTGTATGTCTTTTCGTAGGAAATATTGGGTCCTGTTTTCTCTGCGACCTCGTGCAATTTTTCAAGCATTGTGAGTCTATTAATTTCACTTAATTTCAGAATAAATATTTTAGCATAGTTTTATACGTTTTATTTAGTAATCGTGTGTATCTATAATTCCGTAAAAAATTTCTTTATGTAAATATATGAAAAATATTTCTCTTTTACATTTATCAGAAATAGTATAATTTTTTTCCAGTAAACGATCTTGTGACGCATGTTTTACAAGTTCTATGTAAATCAAATCTTTACTTGAAGGATTGTTTAAAATTATTTACTGTGTTTGCAGCATTATTTAGTCCGTATGTCCTACAATGGAGTTACCTTATACTCTTTTGGACAATATAGCTAGTAATATTTTATTCCTAAATTTGTATAGTATGTGTAAGCAATTTAATTTCTGCGCAATATTAAATATTTGCTAGGTTCCTCTCCGCTGCAATTCCAATCTTACATAATTTTGTAAACAGTAGCTTGAAATACATGACAGTGTTGATCAGTGGTGCTTATGTACTTTTCCCGACTCGTAAAATTCATTTTACGTCCTTTTTTTTCCTTTTTACAATAGTGCACATGATTCATCGGAATTTGTGTGAATGTATTTTTTTTTGTTTTACTTATAAATTTCTTGTATTTATTCTTTCATGATCTGCAACAATTCTTATTTATTTACATTGATTTTTTTTTAAGAACCTCCCATTAGCTCAGTGGACTTGATACTTTACAACAAGAATTTCAATTTTCTTTTACTCGGAAAATGTGTTACTCAAATGGATTTTTATTCTTCCTTTCGGCACCATCTCTTTGGTATGTCTAATTTAGAATATGTGGCTCAAATTGAAGTCACGAATCCTGTATAAACGAGTATCATCATTATTTGGATTCCAACACGGGTATCAGATCACTTCATATGATTATGTGATCGATTTCATTTACAAAATTTTTCTTCTTACATTCATTATTTTACCCATTCATATTAGGAGAAATGGATCAAACATTTTAAAAGGTCTTCAACTACTTCTGGCGATACTGTCTTATTATTGCGATATGGCTATNCGACCGCATCGCGTTACTCTGATTGATTCCATACCTCTGTTATTTGCATATGCACGCCTATACCAGTTTTTTTTTGCTCTTCAGTGTATGTCTTTTCGTAGGAAATATTGGGTTCTGTTTTCTCTGCGACCTCGTGCAATTTTTCAAGCATTGTGAGTCTATTAATTTCACTTAATTTCAGAATAAATATNCTGTTTTCTCTGCGACCTCGTGCAATTTTTCAAGCATTGTGAGTCTATTAATTTCACTTAATTTCAGAATAAATATTTTAGCATAGTTTTATACGTTTTATTTAGTAATCGTGTGTATCTATAATTCCGTAAAAAATTTCTTTATGTAAATATATGAAAAATATTTCTCTTTTAAATTTATCAGAAATAATATAATTTTTTTCCAGTAAACGATCTTGTGACGCATGTTTTACAAGTTCTATGTAAATCAAATCTTTACTTGAAGGATTGTTTAAAATTATTTACTGTGTTTGCAGCATTATTTAGTCCGTATGTCCTACAATGGAGTTACCTTATACTCTTTTGGACAATATAGCTAGTAATATTTTATTCCTAAATTTGTATAGTATGTGTAAGCAATTTAATTTCTGCGCAATATTAAATATTTGCTAGGTTCCTCTCCGCTGCAATTCCAATCTTACATAATTTTGTAAACAGTAGCTTGAAATACATGACAGTGTTGATCAGTGGTGCTTATGTACTTTTCCCGACTCGTAAAATTCATTTTACGTCCTTTTTTTTCCTTTTTACAATAGTGCACATGATTCATCGGAATTTGTGTGAATGTATTTTTTTTTGTTTTACTTATAAATTTCTTGTATTTATTCTTTCATGATCTGCAACTNTCGGAATTTGTGTGAGTGTATTTTTTTTTGTTTTACTTATAAATTTCTTGTATTTATTCTTTCATGATCTGCAACTATTCTTATTTATTTACATTGATTTTTTTTTAAGAACCTCTTATTAGCTCAGTGGACTTGATACTTTACAACAAGAATTTCAATTTTCTTTTACTCGGAAAATGTGTTACTCAAATGGATNATTAGCTCAGTGGACTTGATACTTTACAACAAGAATTTCAATTTTCTTTTACTCGGAAAATGTGTTACTCAAATGGATTTTTATTCTTCCTTTCGGCACCATCTCTTTGGTATGTCTAATTTAGAATATGTGGCTCAAATTGAAGTCACGAATCCTGTATAAACGAGTATCATCATTATTTGGATTCCAACACGGGTATCAGATCACTTCATATGATTATGTGATCGATTTCATTTACAAAATTGTTCTTCTTACATTCATTATTTTACCCATTCATATTGGGAGAAATGGATCAAACATTTTAAAAGGTCTTCAACTACTTCTGGCGATACTGTCTTATTATTGCGATATGGCTATNGGAGAAATGGATCAAACATTTTAAAAGGTCTTCAACTACTTCTGGCGATACTGTCTTATTATTGCGATATGGCTATACAATAAAAATTATATTCGTATTATTATGTAAATTTCAGTTTTTTCTATCAGCTCTCAAGACCTCTATGTTAAGAGCCGCCTAAATAGCTTCATTCTCTCACTCACTTACTCACTCATTTTCTACTAAGTTTCTGAAAGCAAACAAATATTTATATTCTTTGTATTATTTTCATCTTGTGAATATAATGCCAAAGGAAAGAAAATGTACTTTTTAATTGTAATACAGACGTCATACATTTTTCGGAAATTAAAAATGATCGAATAGTTTTTCTCTTCGGAGTATTTAGTAGTATGATTATGATGAGTATGTCTGGGGTATCGGCGTCTGGCGTAGGAGCTAGGCGCCGGCCGGCCACCATCTTGGATCCACGTGATGGGGTCAAAGCTCAATTTGACCCCAAAAATTAAAAAAAATCACAAAAATTTTTAAAAAAATTCTAAAAATGTTATTAAAAAATTTATATTAAAAAAATATTAAGAAGTATTAAATAATTAATGAAAATGTATCTAAAAATTATTTTAAAAACCCTTCAACCCATACTTATTCCGCCATCTTGATAGGTGCAGTCCACCATCTTGGTAGGCGTCACATCTTTGCCTGTATCTTGTACAGCGTGTGGACAGTCGAGCCTCCTATAAGGATAAACAGGAGTATAATCCAGAGCAACAACGTTGTGTACAGCGCCCAGTACTAGTTGTTAAACAGCCACAAAGCCACGTCAGACATTATGTTGCCACTTCAGATGTTTAAGTAATCCATGCTATGTACAACGGCCAGTCTCATTAAGTCTGAACCTAGACAATAAGTAGCACCACCGTGCTTTAATTGGCTGCAGTTGAATGCAATCCAATATAAAGAGATTACGCTCCTTCTGATCGCGGTGGGTGGGCGTGGATACTACCTCACCTGTCAACAACATCGTACAGAGTTGAATCTGCATGCGCCACCTTGATGGGGCCGAGGACTATCCAACCTCTACGAACGCGCTTCGTAAACGCGTCCTCTTGCTAGGCGGACATGGACATCGTCCCTTGATTGGCGAGCATCGACCCATGGAAACTGGGTCCGACGACACGCCACTTTTATTCCACAAAGGTTACTTGAGCGACAAGAGCCCATCACTAAACCTAGCACTGTGGGTCGTGGAGGTTCGCCGTCACAGCCACTGCCCGCCATATTGTTTTATTTTTTTCGTTTGTCATTTGTTTATACATTACTGGAGTTTGTCTCTCACCTTCGTTCGACACCATCTTGGTTTTTCGTTTGTCATTTGTTTTACATAGCTGGCGCTGTCCCCAGCATCGAGCCCAGCAGACGACTGACCCCCTCCAATCCCCCTTTCCAATATATTTAATTGACCAAATGCCGCACCCCTGATTCTCATTGGCTAATTTCCCCTCCCCTCCAATATATTTAATTGCTCCGCCAATGTTTCTCATTGGTTAATTACTCGGGTGTATTCGGAAACCATCGTTTAGACCAATTGGCGGCCTACTTTAATCGCGAGGGCGGACTATTTTTTTCTCTTAAAAAACTGTTTATAAGACGCACCCCGAGCCCCCTCGGGAAAGCAGTCATTTTTANGGCGGACTATTTTTTTCTCTTAAAAAACTGTTTATAAGACGCACCCCGAGCCCCCTCGGGAAAGCAGTCATTTTTCTCGCTTTCGTTCCTTTTTCGCTATTTCAAGAAACCATTTCGAAACTTGCAGGGTCTCAATCTCATATTAAATTGACGATAGCCATGTTGTCAAGTGAAGAAGAAAATAACAGCCACGCAGAAGAAAATGAAGATAATAGTTTTCAGCATATCCGCACCATATTGGCACGAGGAGCAACTTCGTAAACGCAGTCTACTAGTAGGAACCCGCAACCATCAGGCAACCCGTACCAGCCCCCATCGACCAGAACGTCCTACAGCTTATTCTCTTCCAGCTTCGCAGAGAGCCCCATCTGCTCCGACTACGAATACAGTGATATCGAAGAAGAAATGGAAGTGTCCGTCGACGAATTTTCCCCATTCAGGTCAGAAGACGTGAGAAAGTACAGTGAACCNGGCCGAATTTTCTCTATTCACGTCAGAAGACGTGAGCAAGTACTCTGAACTAAATTGTGGGTACCGAAGCGTAAGCTTTCGAGATGCTTGAGGCGTTTTCCAAATTCAATTTTGTGACGGTGCAATTTACTGGCTATGTTGCTACGATGCTTTCGTAGGCTGTTATGTGCGGGACACATTAACGTGCGAATATAAAAACGGTTACGTTTACAATTTATGCCCTGACTCTACGCTTCCTTGTTCGCTGGAGGAGTTGGTAAAACAAAATTGCAATGTCTACGTATGAAAGGCAATCATGTACGAAAGTGTAGTGTGGGAACTTTTCCGAAAAAGTAAAAATAATTATGTGTGCAAATGGTAGGAGAAATGTGATGGACATAATCATGTTGAGAAAGGCAAGGTTTCCCGGACTGGGCCTCCACCTGCACGTCTTTTGCATGCGATGTGCACATAGGCTCGAGGCCGAGACCTTCCGCCAAGTCTTCTCGCAACGGTGATGCGCGTCCTGGTGATGAGTTCATTCCCGAGAAAAAATTAGCAAGTACTCATCCTCTACTGCACGGCGTAACCTACACGGACCAGCCGGCTGTTACCGTAACTGTGGAGCGATGTGACGAAAATGTTCATTTCCTTCTTGAAAGAAGCGTCTTCGATGGTAAGACTTGAATTATCAGTGCAAGATTGTTACAGTGACGAGTGTGCAGTTTATTTGTGCCATCCACACACAAAATTTCCCATAAACAACGGAAATATGAAAAAATAAATTGTGGGCGTACGACGTTCAAGCAAGTACGACAGGGAAAATTGCAAATTTAATAATGACATTTAAAATGGTAAACTTTTTAAATAATGGTTTGAACGATTTGATGGCGCTTGGCACAGTTTGTAGGTTACAAAGCCACCGGACCCATGGCCAGAGGTGGTCGTGTGTGCGTGTGCATACGAGCTTTACTCTATCTTTATAAAAACCCAGATTATGAAAACCTCCCATTCCCCTCGTAATTTTACCAGTACTAGTAAAATAATCGTACTGAACGATCCTGTCGTAGAATATCAAACAATAAGATGCGATATTCGCGGGCATGTTCTCCTTGGTGATTATTTCGATCCGGCAGTCGACCGTACCACTCTGCACGTGCTCGTTCTGCTTCGATGTATCGAGTACCAGCAAAGGTGCCATGTCTCGGAAATTTTCGGTGCTCAGGATGGGATGCGCCTCGCATCCGTAATACGATGGTTGGTATTGCGAATACATTTATTACGGCAAAGTAAAACCTTCTTGGTCGAAAGAGGTGTTCAGTCCAATACAGAGGTAGCTTTCACTATTAAAAAATATTTTTACGTTTTCGACTTTGCTGTGGTAGAACATAGACTTATCGGCTACGAAACTATGCTGTTTGTTCGTCTAAAGCACCAGTATGATATAGCATGGTTTTTCTGTGGGAGACATTTTTACGACCCAGTGATTTCGCATGGTGGCAGACAGGCCCGGGCAGGTGACCAGGCTCCATATTCTGAATGCTATTTCAATCATTTTTCTTTCTTGCATAATTCAACAGCTTGACACGTTCACGGGTGCTCGGGGTTACATGCGGGACAAACCATTCTATGGCGTTCAAAGTAAGAGGATGGACTGCATGTTTTCTCCGACTCCCAAGACAGTATCCAAATGCGATGTGGCCAGCATAATCACCAGCTCCTGCCTTGCTCCTATTATTATTTTCTTATAATCTTCGGCGAATCCCAGTACCAAGGAGAGCGGAACACATACTTCGAACCCTCCTTTGGCGTAAATGTGAACACTGTAGTCATCTTCCATTCCCCGGCCTGCCATCTTGGCTGTGGAGAGATGGTTGGGTATGAGCGATAGGTAATTTTTTATCGACGAGGTTAAGCCACATCTCGCGATTGGTCGACCGCGACGCCATTTATCTCTTACATTATGCATTCGAATAGGTGCACAATCCCATTTCGAATGAACTTGGTGTTGGTCGGGTGGTTCCCAGCTGCCTTCGTTCGTTATTCTGCCTCTAATTAGCACAAAGGACTGGCTAGGTAAGGTGGTGTAAATATCTTGACACTGTATAGGTTTTCGAACTTCCGTTCCGACAGCGAAAGGCCCAACAAGATAGGGCTCGAAACGGTGCATTTCGATTTTATCAAATCTATCGTAAAATTATAGGCTTTGATCCACATCGAGGATTTCGTCCACCATGGCGATGTAGTTTTAAACCGAGGACGTAGAGAAACTCTGCATTTTCAGGTGTAAGCGCAACGATTCCTCGTGGCTTACTGATCTCGGGTTCGATGTAGCGCACACCTTTATAAATTTTTGTTTTTCTAGCGAAATTTTGTCACATTGTTTCAGGTGCAAGCGCAAAGTGATTTCTTCGTTTCTGAAATTTACGATGATCGGAACGTAAATGAGCTTTTTTGGACATTCTACGATTTTATATCCATGACCTATGGCAGGGGTGAACTATTAAATAGTGCTGCTCAGTTTCCCATTCTCGTAACTGGCACTCGGTGTTTTTTCCTGTTTCGTACACGCTGGCTTTGAACCCCATTATGAGGATCGTGTCCGGTTCTATGAAATCTACATCTGCGGTGTAAAACATTTCGGCCTTCAGGGTATTAGGATTTCCGTGCAGTTCGAAAGCAATGTCTTGCGGCAGCGATTTCTTTATGAAGTATTCCATATCCTTCAACTCATGTGACCCTGTGATAATGGCGATTTCTTTCGCTGCCCCCATAACCGAATACCAAAAACGGGAATTTTTATTTTCCTCTATGTTGGATATGGAGTTGTAAGTTTGAAAATCCACTAGTCCCACACACACCATTCCCTCTCCATTTCTAAGGGAGGGCAAAAACTGGTCCGCAGCTTGTATTTTGACCACTCAGAGTGATAAGACACCGACATACTGATGAGATCAGTACGGCCCATACACCTTTTTTATTCCCTGCCAATTTTTTTTTTCGGTTTATCACTGGAAATTTTGATTGCTTAAAAATCGCAGAGACAAACGTTTACATTTCCATGTGTTAGGCATCGGTTACGTTTCGTAATTGTACGTTGGTTTGGTATATTTCAAACACTCGCGCATTTTGGGTGGCGGATGCAAATTCCCAAAACTATCATAGAAGTTATCGTGTTTACCTTTTTTTACGTAGGCAATCTAGTGCGTACCAGGCCCCGCTGTCATGTCCATATAATTCATGGCACATTCGTGTCTCTTGGGTTTAGGGGGCAAAGCATCTCTCATAAACGCTCCACAAAAATGAGGTATTTTCAATTTGCGCGCAAACAGTTCCAAATCCACGTTCGTCAGAGTGCGCCTAGGCAGATTCACTTTGATTTCCTTCTTCGAGTTTTTCCTATCCCCCCCCTCCCAGAAATTTATCCCCCTCCTCCCCGATACGGGTGATGAATGTAGAGCCCTTGACCGTTTTTTCCCCCATGGCGACAGCTTCCAATTTTCTGTTATGGTGGTGGGTTTCCTCTACCTGTTTTCGATCGTTCGAAGCCTGCTACACTGTGCTTACAATATTCGTGACTGCCCCGGCGATACCGGCCAGAGCACGGATTGCAGGTATCAGAGTGAGCAGTAACCCTCCTACCTTTTCCTTCCCTTTCCTCTTGATCCTGCGAGGGTGCTGCGATTGTCTTCTGCTTGCACATAGACCCATTCCTAGTTTAACCTTGGCTTTCATGATGTTGCATACGCCCCAGGCGGCTGCTTTGTTTTATTTCGTCGGCTTTCTATGCAAGTACATTGTCTGCCTGGTGCCTATCTTGCAGGGCCTGGCGCCGGGAATAGGCGATGTCGTGCTGCTTGCACGCTTCGCCCAGGGCGTTTATTCCCATCTCGTTGCATGACAGCCTTTTAGCTAGCCTTGTTCCCGGGTCACAGAACCTGTATCCTGGAATGTAAATTTCGAACGGGAGATTATCGATGAGTTAATCGACGATCCCATAGCCGGATTTCACCGTCTTTACCTTACGGCACATTGAATTAAACTGAGCGAGCAAACTATAAATATTCTTATTTTATGCAGTTTGGTTCCAGTTTAATGGAGGTAATCGAGCAGGACATTAGTCTTCCCATGAGTATCACCGGATAAGATGCCGAAACCGAACACGAATCATGTCATGGTGCCCTGTGGCTTATGTTGCCTAATAGCATGCAAGTCCTGATTTATGGGCCACCTGGGTGTGGGAAAACATGCGCCCTACTGAGCCTACTGGAAGAACCGATTGGCCGTCGGTTCGAGAACGTGGACGTTTATTCAAAATCGCTCCAGCAACCGAAATACCAGCGATTGGCACGAGTACGGCAGGCCATGGATGGCATGGGTTATTTCCCCTGCAGCGAAAACGAGATGGTGGTGCCTCCGAACGAAACTCTTCCAAACCCGATATTTGTCTTCGACGACATTGCCTGCGAAAAACCAAATTGTATTCAAGAATACTTAAGCATGGGATGGCATGCGAATATGGACTCCATGTACCTCAGTCAAACTTATTCCCATGAACCCAAACAACTGCTTCGCAACAACGTTAAATTCCTCGTTTTGTTCCGCATGGACAACGCTAATTTACGCCACGTTTACGACGATCACGTAGATACAGACATGAAATTTGCAGAATTCAAAAATATGTGTTCTTTGTGCTGGAAAGTGAAGTTCGGTATATTGGTAATCGTAAAGGACTGCTCACACATAAAGGCAGGTACAGGTGAGGGTTCGATCAGTTTATCCTACGAATGCAACCATGAGTCACAGAAGCATTTCCAAAATTGGCGGCTTCGATCGTCATGAATACCTCGAATGTGGGCAAAATCGCTTCACCACTGCACGCAGAGAAAACTTGTCCCTTATCGGTCGAAAATTGGAAAGTGTGAAAAATGAAATGGTTGAAGATTTGGTGGTGGTTGATACACGTACAGCGACTATGGAGGCACGGATAATCGACCTCGTCAATGTATCGAATATGCAGAGACAAAAATAATTGAAGGACCTGCAAAATGTATTAATGTCCAGACTAGCAGCGAAAACTGATGTTGCGAGGCATAGCAAGAAGATACTGGATACGTGTATCGGACAGCTTAAAAATATCGATCGAAAAAAGCAATTTCAGAAAATCGCGAATGATCTCCTATAAAAAGGCGAGGTCGATATATATACATGTACGAAATCCCTTTTCCTCTCATTGAACAATGAATAACCGGACCAAATTGGTGAGCGAGCTTNAACAATGAATAACCGAACCAAATTGGTGAGCGAGCTTCAGCGAGGGATCGAGGCAGTACAGTCCAAATACTTACTCGCGAAAAATAATAGAATGGTCGTCGAGAATCGAAGGGAGGTGGCTCTCAAACCTATTACCCTCAGTCTAGACGAAATTAGAAAAAAACCGAGTGATGGGGACGATGCCCGCATTGAAATCAAACGTGAAATCAAGTTGGAAAAACTGACCCTGACACATAAACGGAAAATAAGTTCGGAATTGCCCGAATCGGAAGGTGGCATCAGTAGCGACGAAGACGATTTGCCCCCGATCGATTTGCTGAGTGCGCGAGAACGGAAACGAACACGAGAGCACGGGCCCGATGTTGGCACGCTTCTACCTCATTACATCGCTTCCAACTCTGACCGCACTACCCGACAAGACTTATGGTTTGCAGAAAAGTGGTGGAAAATGGTACCTTGGAAATAGGGAAGTTTTGTTTTTTCCCAGGGATGTACTGCAGATTGCCAAGCACAAGGGGAAAATCACGCAGGGATTGAGCGGACTTTTGTTTCGTAGGCGCCCTGGACACTACACCGAATCGGATTTGCGCAAGTACCGCCTTCTGTTCAAGCAAAGTCGCGCATATTACGCCGAGACTAACCCTGCATCACTTCGATTTTAAAGACACGGTGCACGAAAAATTCCCCATTATATTCTAACTGTTTCCTAGGGTATGTGAAATTGGTGGTTCGAGTTTGACTTAGAAATTGGAGAGCGGAGAAAAAATCGACCATCTGTATTGGGATGATCCGAAAGAGTTAGTAGATAGGCTGAGACTTCTGATTGCTTCGCAGGCGGCAGGAAACCTCTCGCACACGCACGAAATAATTTCCATCATCGAAGAACTCACGTAGGCGGGATACATATCGAAATGAGCAAGTATGGAGTTGCTGATGTGCTGCACAAATACGCTAGGATAAATTACCCATGCAGAAAATACATGATGAAAGGGCTGGACGATACTTTCCAATCTGACGTGATAGAAATGCAAGACTTGGCTCGTGTGAATAAAGGTCACCCCTACATTTTGACCATAATCGATACTTTTTCCAAGTATTCCTGGCCCAGGCCGCTCAAGTCGAAGAATGGGCGCGACGATCCGGGGGCCATGGCAGATATGTTGCGCGAAGGACGCATACCGAAAAATCTCCACATGGTCGATGGTAAAGAATATTTTAATGCAACTTTTTGTGCACTGATTAAAAAAGTATGCCATAAATCATTATTCTACATACTCAATGTGCATGGTCAGCATCGTCGAGCGTTTTCACAGGACGCTCAATGCTGAACTGTGGAGCCATTTCACGACGAACGGAAACTACAAGTGGTTGGATATACTCCCAAAACTCGTTAGCTTGTACAATTCTACCGTTCATTCTACCACTCGCATAAAGCCCGAAGTCATGAAAAACGACTCCCTGGTTCGGACCGTGTATGCTATTCCAAAGAGGAGGGACCCACGCAAGCATAAAGCCAAGATCGGTGACTTGGTGCGGATAAAAAAAAAACGGGGGGTTTTCCACAAAGACTTCCATCAGAATTGGTCTGCAGAGCTGTACCAGGTGGTGTGTATACGAAACTCGTACCCGCGCACGAATTACCTCGAGGACCTATGTGGCGAACCCATCATTGGCGGATTTTACACCAAAGAGATGTGGCCTACGCAGTTTCCAGACGTGTATTTGGTGGAGAAGGTGCTGAAACGACATAACGGTCGCGTGTACATGCAGTGGCTGGGACACTCCAAACGTGATGACTCCTGGATCGCGCAGAAATACGTTTTGACATAAAAACCGTGCTAAAAGTTTCATTTAATGTAAACAAATAATTCTTAATATAATAAATCGTCACGTGTGGTCTGAGAAGCTCGTTCTTTCATTTTTCTCCCTGTTGTCCCCCAGCGCCTGCAGGCTGTTATATATGCACGCATGGGTGGGAGATTAATTCTCCAAATGTTTAAAGTTGGATTAAAAATATGATGCATTTCATACATATAAGTATATATTCTTAACTTGGTGTATGCATGGTTTTTTTGGGTGTACTTACGAAGGCATACAAAAATATGTATGTTGTATCACATTTGATGTGATCGACATAATGAATATTTATTCTATCATTTATGTTCCGTGTGCGAAATATTCCAAGCCTTGTTAACTAAAGTGAATCTTATTATGAATGGATGATGCAGAGACTTCCATACATCGTATTTTGCCTGTGCGCTGGCTATGATTTTGTTTTAACGGCGTTTGGAATGTATGTGATGGGAGTTTTATTTTTTAACGAATGTTTTGTCTTTTTTTTACGAATCAGTATGATAACGGGTATAATTTTTTTCATCAGTATGTTCTGTTTGTCCCCATCGGTATGTTATGTCTGATTTTCGTAAATCGGTATTTTATTTCTTTTTTTCATAAATCGGTATCGTAACATGTATATTTTTTTCATCAGTAGAGTATTGTGTATATTTTTCTCAAGTGTCGAACCTGGACCCTCCTGTCAGTGTGCCCTTGTGTGTTTTCTCGAATAGGCTAAAGACAATTGTGTGTTTCTTTTTTCTGGCATATTGAAGTTTTGTACTATAAAATAAATACGCATTCGTGAATTATTTTTGCAACTTATTAAAGTTTTACACGATAAATGAATATGCAATCGTTCTCTTTTGGAATAATAAATATTTATTGTAGAATTAATATTTCACCTGCGAAATATTCCAAGCCTCGTTAGCTAACGTGAATCTGCCGTTATAGGCGAGTGAGCTGCCCGCCTCCGTTTCCGGGCGGCCCGACCGAACGTTTTATGTTCAGCAGGAAGGACACAGTCCAACTCACGGCTGCCAACTCGTGAATACCGCATGCGGGGCCAACTTGATCTCCGGTCCGTCTCTGCAGCCACTGCATGGCACGTCTAGAGACAATTTTCAAGGCCGCCTTCATTTGCAAAGTGTTTTACCTCTAATCATTAATTTATTTAATTAAATCTGTTCACACATGTAAAATAAATCATAAGTTATTTTAGTAATGTCCAGAGACTCATTGAGATTTTAATTTTTTTTGTTTCTTTAAATTATAACAAAACACATATATACTTAATATGTTTTTTCTTTACCAACAGTAGTTTTTAATTTATGTTAGCAGGACATAACTCGAGATAAAAAAAACTTTTTTTAACACATTTATTTATGCACACATTACAATATTTTTTTCTTATTCTGCAATATACAAGGAATACATGTTTTAAACGCGTTTCTTCTCTCAGTCATGTATGACATTACACACACTTAATATTATTTTAAAATATACCATGGGTTCCTGTTAGTCTTTTTTTTAAATGTACCACGGGTTATCATAACTCCACTGTATTAGGGTTTCGGAGTTGCACAGAGCACAGAAATATCTTTGATTTTTGCACTCGCGAAGTCTTGTGGCGTACGTATCGACGAGCTGTAGAAACGGCAGGCAACAGCAATGCTTGTGAAGGTCTACGACGTTCGTTCCGATGTGGCACGCATTGCGAATCGCCGACTCTGGGGCCTTCCAAACATACACACAGGGTAATAGGGTATTATGGCAGAGTCCAGCAATGCCAGAATTTTCTCGTACGGAATATTTCCCTCGTCCCACCTAAGTCCGTGCGTTTCTGTAAGCGGTACTACTGTTGCGTGGTACTTCCATGGACTCGGCGGTAAAAAAGTGAAAACCTTGGTTTTCTCGTCTTCGTCACTGTACGAGATGGCAATCTGCTTGATAGTGTACGAGTACAACGAGCGAAAACCGTGGATGTCTCAAAACATTTCATACAAATTTTGCTATACAAAAAATTTAATTTTAGGTTCCAATGCACACACCGATTTTCAACAAATGTTTTACGAAGTCATTTAAAACTTCATTGAGGTCCATACACACCGTGCACCTGTGTTCTGGGTTGGTTTATTCGCCGGGTAGTGCTTGTCAGTAAATTTCTTGAAGGGGAGCATCTTCCATGGGTACAGCTTGGAAGTAGATAACTTGCACGGGGACGTCTTCTTCAACGGGGACGTCGTCTTCAACGTGCGCATGTGTCGCGAGGGCTGCTCGGCGAGCCTTGCACCAACCACTGCGATGCGGCGTGTCGGGAACCGAGATGGTGCAGCCCTCGAAACACTCCTTGCATGGAAGGCAGTCCTTTATGTCTTGGTCCTGCTGCAGGTAACCCGGCAAATACTTGAATACGGTCGAAATTTCGTAAAGTGCGTAGACCAGGAGAAATTATTTCGGCAGGTATGGCAACTCGTCCCATTTGTGACCGCACACTTCCAAATGCCAAAATGGCCGAAAGGATTTTATATGGCCGCTCGGACAAAACGCAGAAAAATTATTGCTTTCCCGAGGGGGCTCGGGATGCATCTTATAGAGTTTTTAAGGGGGAAAAAATAGTCCGCACTCGCGAATAAAGTAGGCCACCGATTGGTTGGAACGAAGGTTTCCGAATACACCCGAGTAGTTATCCAATGAGAAACATTGGCGGATAAATTAAATATATTGGAAGTGGGTGGGCATTAGCCAATGAAAATCAGGGATGGGGCAATTTATCAATTAAATTAATTGAAAGGGGGAGTGGAGGAGGTCAGTCGTGTACTAAACGCGGTGCTGGGGACAGCACCAGCTATATAAAACAAATGACAAACGAAAAAAAAAAACAATATGGCGAATGGTGGCTTTGACGCTTACCAAAATGGCTGACTTCACTTACCAAGATAGTGGAATGAGTATGGGTGGAGAGAAGTTTGGGTGACCTCCCAAAATACATTTTTTTAAATACATTTTTAAAATTATTTTTTATTAATTAAAAAATTAAAAAAAAAATTAATATACATTTTTGTAAATTTTTTGGCATTTTTGTACGATTTTTTGGGATTTTTTTAATTTTTAGGATTTTTGGGGTCATATGTCAAGGTCACATGGATCCAAGATGGCGGTGTACCGGCGCCTAGCTCTTATGCCAGACACCGATGCTCCAGACTCATCATAATCACACTACTGTATTTTACACGTATTTTTTCTCTCTGGACTGTCTTTGTTAGAATTAATCTCAATACGTCAGCCAACACAGCGGTCATAGAGACGTCTTGTTGGCTTGTCTTTATATAAAGAGAGTCACTATAGTCGGTTCACGACTGGAAGAGACTTTCTTGAAGCCCTGCTAAAGATTTACTTTCAAGCCCATTTCGTATCCTTCCGCCAAAGGTAAACAAACATTGCCATGTGACAGTCACATGGCAATGTTTACATTACACTGTGTGTGTACATGTGTTCGTACATGCACGTACCCATTATAAAAGTCATGTAATGTAATTATTATTAATGGATATTCCACAAGCGTTAAATTTTTAATTTTGAGAATTTCACACAAAAGAATATGCGATGCCAGCGTAAAAACATTTCATTCTATAAACCAAAATGCGAGTATTTTGATGAATCGATAGTAGTTGTCTATTTACAATCGATTGTTAGTGACTTTCGATAAATTCCCGTACATCGAAGGCAAGATCATCAGTATTGATCGAAATTGCTACAGACGTTAAAATGGTGTGGTGGTTGAGTCATTGTTTCGCGCAATTGTAAAAGGTTATTAAAAAATGGTTGTGACGGTTTTCGACAGGACGGCAGAGTTTGCAAGTGAAGGATTCTACGTCTTCGACAATGTGAAAACAATTCTTATGTGCAAATTCTGCAACGTTAGAATAAAGTGGCAAAGGAAAGACACGTGCACGAAACACATAAAAACAAAAGAAATTAGAACTGAAAGTGAGCACAAATTAAAATCATACGTTATTAAAAACCAAATAATAAAGAACGGATATTAATAAAATAAGACAAATAAATGAATTATTATAGGTTAAACGAGATAATCGCACAAATTCTCTGGCACGTGTGTCAACAACACAAGGACTACGAAGGTTAGTAAACAAACGGCCGCGTTACTTTAACCTTNAATCATGTGACTATGCAAGAGACGTTGAAATATAAATATGTTAGCATCACGTCATTAATAATTGGCATAATAAGATACAATTCTTTTCGACACCCATTTGTAAGCGATAAATTAACAATTACGTTAAAACTTTGGAACTATTTCCTCTCTTTGTGCTGGCAACCTGACGGGATAACTGTATCCGCGCTCGCCGCTGTTTGTACTGTTATATGCATGTCGCTAACGGCTTGGGTGTTTTTTCAAAGGTTGATTTTCAAAAGTTTCTTCCAGTCGTGAACTGACTATAGGCATTTGGAAAGCCGTTATGCCGGCGTTTTGATTTAAAATATACATATAATTTCGCCTCCCAAAGATGGTTACGCGGTAACTGTCTTTCTCTAAAGACAGAGAAATGTTACATAGTTAAGCCTCTTGGGTGCCTGAAGCATGGTTGTCTGTCGCTTGCAGGGGTGCGCATGCTGGACGGCACTGTGAACGACGCAGTGGAGGCGAGGGCGCTGGGTTTGAATCCAGACCACATCGACATCTACAGCGCCTCCTGGGGACCCGAGGACGACGGCAAGACAGTGGATGGCCCCGGACCCTTGGCTCGGCGGGCATTCATATACGGCGTCACCAAGGTACGTCCACTGGACGGGAGGACACGGGTTCGATTCCCGGTCCTGCCATCCTTATTTTGGTTTTCAATGGTCTCTCGTAATCACTCCTTAGAGAATGATGGGATGGTTTCTTACTACAGGCCATGGGTGATTGCTTCCCCGTTCCTGCTTCTCTATGCGAATTGCTCTGTTTCTAATAATGACCTCGCTGCTGACGATACGTTGAACCTACATGCTCACCTAGGTGCGAATAGACTGTTTACGGTTAATTGAAAACTTTAGAAATCTCTGCTCAAGATATACTTTTCTCCTCATTTTGTATCCTTCCGCCATTTCTAAAACCAACATTGTCACTTTATTCACGCGTCAGTCGAATAAAAACTTGAAATTTGTTTGGAACTTAAATGCGTTACTGAAAGGCCAAATCGTACTCAAACATGCATAAAGAAGAAAAAACAACTTCATATGTTGTTAATTGAATCACTACACTCACAAAACAACTCCTAGACTTGGAACTATTTCTCTTAATTCGCTGCCAACTTAACTCGGAGCCTGCATGCCTGTGTGTAAGGTAGCGCCTATGCAGGTATAGGCTGTTCACAGTAGATTGAGCACTTTTTAAACAAGGCGCTTGAATGTTACTTTCTCCTTATTTGTATACTTTCGCCGAATGTTAATATTAATATTGCCATGTGACTAATAAACACAGTGTACATATTTTATATCTCTCAAAAGTTAACAACTCAGGCCACAATAAATATTATTTTTTGGTTAACATACCTGCTGGGAGGGCCTTAAAAACTGCTCACTTTACCTTTAAGAGTATATAAGGGCCAATAGTTTGCTTCAAAGGTTGTTTTCAAAAGTACTAACTTTTCGGTTAACAGCATAAACCGAACGAGCTGGCACAGTGCATTCTGGAGGACCCAGGTTCGATTCTTCCGGTCTTTTGCTTTCTTCATTTCGAAGTTACAAAATTGTCAGAAATTACTCCAGGTGAATGCTGGGATGATTTAACTTAAACCGCACAGTCCCTTGCGACGACGATCGTGGGGATGTTACGTACGACCCGCGCTGTGAACAGTAGGGAAACTGTGTCCGTTGTTTTGGGCGTCTTGCTTGTGAGTAATCCGGTCACAGAAAGTTTCTACACGTCTCGTTTATGAATGGTTAACGTCGGTAACAGTGAGCTGAGAGCACGTTGTTCATTGGTTACCAGCAGGGCCTTCCTTTGGGGTGCGCGAGAGGTGCGGCCAAGCGCCCGCAAAAAAAAAAAAATTAATATTCAACACTTTTGGTTGTGAGTTCTATATTTCACTATAAAATGTACATATTTAAGCATTTATATTTGTAAAATGTAAAATGTTCTATCAACGCAATTTTAAGCGTGAGGCGCGGGAGCTCGAGAGCAGAGCATGTTGTTCTAATTGTGATGGCGTTGTGGGAAAGGAAGGACCGCGCAATAGTTACTGTGCCTGGCTTCGCTTTCGCTAGGAACGGCACTGGTTGCGAGAAAAAAAACACTCTCGACACAAGCACAGTGCTTACCAAAATAATTTATCACTGCAACACTATACAGCTCGCAAATAAATCCGGGGCCAAACGAACGAAAAAAGGCAATGGATGGATTTATTTCCCCGCTCTCATTATCTGAGCAACTTATTTCACCTCTGTAATAACCCCATCCTCCTCTGCCATCGACAAAACGTTATCTCCCCACTTCGATAACAAATTACGATCGTTTACTTTCTATGAAAAGTTGGTAGTTGGAAGTTTGAAGAGCTCGCACTTCTCATTCTCCGACTGCCTTGTAACACAAAATGGAAGCACGGACGTAGTTGCGATGTAAACGAAGCCTGTGCTAACAGCTACACTGAACCTAGGCCAAGGAACACACGTCCTCTTGTTTACAGACAACTCTTATTCTGTGGACTACCTACTGTTGAATAGCAAAGTCATGGAAAGTTCTATGAAATATTACGCAAGAAAAGTTATTTGCCCTTAGAAAAAAAAAATGTTCTCTCGCATGTGTGTTATTATTTTTTACTTCCCTTGCTTGTACCCAATTATACCTCAATTTTGTTATTGAAGTTATTCTTCTTTTGGCGCGTTGAGGATAAAAGTTTAGTGTGCAACGGAAGTTGCGCACGGACAGTGTAACGAAATTCGACAGTGAACGTGGTAGGGGTATGACCCAACGCACATGCGCTTATAGTCTAGCTATATACAAACGCAGGGTACACAACATAGCACGTGGCTATGTTTAAAACCGACAGAAAATCAGTTCACGTAGTAAGCAAATTGAAAAACACTTAATTTATATTAGTAATTCACTGTAAATATATACACTGAAGAGCAAAAAAAAAAAAAAAACAACTGGTACACCTGCCTAATATCGTGTAGGCCCCCCCTCCGAGAACGCAGAAGTGCCGCAAGACGACGTGGCATGGACTCGACTAATCTCTGAAGGTATGCAGTAGGCAATTCACACAATGAATCCTGCAGGGCAGTCCACAAATCCAATCTGCGCCAATTTGAGAAACGGTTGCACGTCTGTCCTGTTTAATGATTCTCGTCAGTCTTCGTTTGTCCCGTTCTTCCACGGTCTTTTTCCGGCCGCAGCGATGTCGAAGATGTGATGTTTTACCGGATTCCCGATATTCACGGTACACTCGTGAAATGGTCGTACGCGAACATCCAAATGTTATCGCTACCTCGGAGATGCTATGTCCCATCTCTCGTGCGCCGACTATACCACCACGTTCAGATTCACTTAAATCTCGATAACCTGCCATTGTAGCAGCAGTAACCGATCTAGCTGCCGACTGCATCGCGTTACTCTGATTGGTTCCATACCTCTGTTTTTTGCACACGCACGCCTATACCTTTTTTTTGGATCTTCTGTGTATCTTATTAATTAACTTTTACCTTCATTGTGCAGTGAAAAATTTGTTAGTGACAAAAATTGTCTAATATAATTTTGAAAGTGTTTTCAAGTATTTGAGGTAAATTTTTGTAGGTATTTAATTATGTTCTTTAATAAAACATTTATTAATTGTATTTAATGTCTTTCTTCAGTCATTTAATCATTTTCCTACTTACGTAAATTATTTGCATACTTTATAGAATTTTATTTTAGTCACGCCAAAGAAGTTTAACTTCTAACGCGCGTACATACACGCACCCATGGTTTCTTTTATTTTCAAGTAAAACAGACTTTGGCTGTTAAATAACGTTTTGTACTTGTAACTGGAAGGCATTTTCTTTCGATATGCTGATTCAGATATTGATATTGCATATTTAATTATTTTCAAAACAAATTTAACTGTTTACAATGTCGCGTATGATCTTTGGGCATAAAACCTAACGCTAAATAATAAATAGGTGGTGAAAATTCACTGAAAATTAGCCTTAGATGTGTAAACAAACAGTTCTTACCTATTCAGATGCCACAGATTTATATAAATTATTTATATTTATGTCTATAAAAATACAAATTTAGTTTCTCTGGGTGAACGTATGTATGCAGCACTTAATGTTATCTGAAAATGTAAAATCAGCTGATAACGTTGGTTTCCTCTGTGTAGAAAAGTCCCTAAAATGTCAGTGTTCTTTGTATTAATACGACGGAGCGCCTACTGCCCAGTATCAGGAAACCAGCGTTGCGCCCAAGGAGCATGTAAGGAGAAAAAGTTGATTCCCAGGTTAGGCCATGATTATTATTTACTGGCTAGATTTGGGGCTGTAAACGATTATTTGCTGCCAACCCTGCAGCGTAAAATCTACTAGTTAATCATTCACCGAAGTGTTATTAAACACTTTAATACCAAAAAAATTATTTCCAGGAAAATATATTGACTTATTACGTAGCTAATTATTTTCGTAATATATATATTTTTTATTTTCAATAGGAAATTCAGTTTGTCTTTGGAGGGCGGCATTGATGGCTACATGATTATGCAAGATTGTTAAACATTTGTAAAAGATAAATTTATTGCATGCTGAATAAACTTGTGAAATGTATGTGGAAAAATCTGAAGTCAAATATTTCAGAAGTCGCGAGTTTGCAGTAGTATTTCCTGGGAACGTTAAGATGTTCAAAATTAATTTGGAGTTAGAATTTTTGCAACGAAGTACTCAAAATTTTATTACACGTGCTATTTTCGTACATATAAGTGCGGATACATGTTAAATACATCAACATGTGTATTTGTTTTACAGAAAACATATTAAAAACTTTTGACCTTTTATTACCGTCTTTGAAAGAATTCCGAAGGACCAGTGTTCAAAGACACGAACCTACCTAACGGACAAACGGTTTCAAATATCAGGAGTGCCACCAATGCGGATTTACTACCGCACCAAGCTTCATAAGCCGAAAATATCTTACCATATTAGTTTTTCGATTAGTAATATTTGTACGAATTAAATAAGTATGACTGGAATCATACACATGTGTTACTTTGCGCAAAATTCAATTCACTATACAAATTATTCAAGTTTGCATCTATCGTCAATTTTGGTATACACGTAATCGTCAAAGCTTAGTAAGAACTTGCAGGCTCTATCCAGTATCACCCNCCTGGTTGCGCCAATATCAAATAATTTGTAAGAAAATAATTATGTTATAGGAACACTTCAAGCAATAAACCGGATGTTAATTTAATTTACTTAATTTTTTTATGAGAAGAAAATACAGGGGCTTGAGCAACAGTAATAAAATCATTGTGATTAATTACACTTTCATGAACAACAAAAGTCTTCCAACATCAAGTTGTTTAATAGACGCAACAGAAGGTGCCGGATTATTGTGAGCCCTGCGGAAATAAATTATAAACACATTAAAAATAATTCACTAACGGGGTTAGCAGTCATAACTTGTAAACGAAATAAGTACAAAAGAAGAAACCGAAACATAATTTTCTTTACACTGAGTAACTTGCTTTCCAAAAACATCAGCTCCTTTGGCAACATCCGTACTTAGTCCATAAATATTCCTCAAAATCTTACTTGGCCAGTATCTTCTTCTGAAGTGTCTTCGAGGCATGTTAGACGTTTCCTTAAAGGAAGCTCCCTCACGGTCGCCACAGTTGTCCTAAGGGCTGGCGGAGGGCGCATCAGTGCTTGGATTTATGAAGTTGCGTGTCTCTTCTTACAACATGGAGCGTCGTGACTTATACCACTTTTGCACTCACCTTATATACACAGCAGGTGTACGGCGTCTGTTAGGAGTGAACCCTTTTTTTCTGTTTTTACTAATGTTTGTGAATTGCACATAGACTCATTCGTGTTTGGCAAGAGGTGCAATGTTTCTTGTTCCGATAGTATAGTATGATTTTGTTGGTAAGATTGCTGAAGAATTAATGCTCCTTGGTTTTTGTGTATACTTGATTTCGGTGTGGAATAATGGTATCTTTGAAGAATAAAATGTTAATATGCGATGGGATCGTAATTATTATGTTTAATTGTGTTTTCCGTGGTTTTTAGCTATANTGAAGAATAAAATGTTAATATGCGATGGGATCGTAATTATTATGTTTAATTGTGTTTTCCGTGGTTTTTAGCTATAAATTGCACAAGGGAGGAGACAGAGACGGCTAGTCTCCGGTCTGCACCCAACCACGAACCATTTAAAATTAGCTCCGGGTGAGACCTTGAATCCTAACATCCGGTTGAGCGCCCAAAAAGAGTGAAAAATATTGTCGTAATGTTAATAAGTAAACCTTCTGGAACTTCAAGCGGATATCTTCGTAACATACGCCAAAAAATATGAATTAATATCGGCATGAGCGGAAACCTTAAAGTAAAGCGGTGGAGATATCGAATACTGACAACNTGAAGAATAAAATGTTAATATGCGATGGGATCGTAATTATTATGTTTAATTGTGTTTTCCGTGGTTTTTAGCTATCAATTGCACAAGGAAGGAGACAGAAACGGATAGTCTCCTGTCTGCACTCAACCACGAACCATTTAAAATTAGCTCCGGGTGAGACCTTGAATCCTAACATCCGGTTGAGCGCCCAAAAAGAGTGAAAAATATTGTCGTAATGTTAATAAGTAAACCTTCTGGAACTTCAAGCGGATATCTTCGTAACATATGCCAAAAAATATGAATTAATATCGGCATGAGCGGAAACCTTAAAGTAAAGCGGTGGAGATATCGAATACTGACAACNGCCAAAAAATATGAATTAATATCGGCATGAGCGGAAACCTTAAAGTAAAGCGGTGGAGATATCGAATACTGACAACGTATTATCTAAGCATCGAAGGAGTTATATCTAAAAGCAGTCGCAAGGTGAATTTCGTGAAGGCAAATTTCTTTCCTAGTCGTTATCTCACCCAAGTTACTTCCAGTAAGGAAATTGCGGCAACTCGAATCATTATCTTAGTGCACGATTAGGTTCTCAGTTATTTTATATTCAATTGATGTAAAAGTATAATTCTACTTTACGCTTGTCACGCAACTCACTGGATGTCTTCCACTGCAGTTTGTTCTGAATTAGGAATTTTGTCTGTAGAGGTTTGCGTGGAAGGTTATTTTCACTAACAGGGCACATACTAGATGTTACCCAAACAGCCTGCAAACAAACTTAACTTTGAAAACGAACTCGCCTATTTCGGTGCTTAAGTTCTGGTAACAAATCCTTGATGTAGCTACCCGCAATTCCCGTTGAAAAAGATCGTCGAAGAAATCTAAACGCTACAATTCAGACTGCTTTCAACCAACAAGCGGGTTGCTTTTACTAGGAGGCAGAATATTATAGGCAAGCCTAAAGATATGATACAAAATCGGCCACCCTCGTTGATACAGCGACTTCTTTCATGACCAGTACTGCTATACTCTAAGCCCGAATCAGTAATTTCAACTAAACAAATAACAGTTACTGTATATATGCCAGCTCTTAAGGGTTGCCGATTAGCGAATCAATCGTACAGGCAGGAACCAGTGCTAGGGGATAGTGGGAATCAACGAAATGAAGCGTAAATAACTAGTTGTAAAGAAAAACTCTTTCTCACAGATTTGTCAGTAATCTGTCACTGATTTCCAGTAATTTCCTTTCTTGTTTCGCTCATTTGGAGCCATTTTGATTAGTTCGTGTTTAGAGTGTAGGGCTCATGAGATCAATTTGTGATGTAACTTCATCAGTCATAACATATAATGTATTACATGATCGCAAGAAGGTTTTTTCAAACGCTTCTGTGCGTATTAGTAAACAAAAACTCTCAAGCTAGACTCTTGAAAATGTCGACATCTGTAATAATTCCAAATTACATCCCGTGACGTAGCGATAATATCCTTCAGAAGCTTCTGCGAACTTTTTCCTAACTATAGCTAGTTTCCTGGTGAAGTTATGAACGGGTAGGTTATATTCTTATTCCTTAGAACAACACGCGTGAACTACTGTGAACGTGGAATTTCTTACTTTCATCTAGGCGACGTGTGAACACGTTATTGCAACTCAGCTTTGAACGTGTTAGAAATATTTTAATACATACATAATTTGTTCGCTGTAAGTTGAACGAACGCTTCTGAAATCAGCCTTCGAAGAAAATTTCATTCCTGAGTTGCATATCGATTTCTTTTAATGTAAATATCAACGGGATTACCAATCGTAATGTTGACGACTAATTAGGGACAAGTTAAAACCGGTTAGTCGGCTATTCGTTTTAGCCACATTAGAGTGAAGATTGACGTAATATAAACCTATTTATGTTCATAATAATTTCGTGGTGTTGCCGTGTGGGTACTGGTATTCATGTCCACGGAAATTTACGTGGACATGACGCAACGTACAGAAAATAGAAACTAGAAAGGGGTTTCAAAATGAATTAAAATGCATTAACCAATCACATCTCTCTAGAATGGCAGATACTGCCATTCCTTACCCACTTTTGGCTGGGTTGTACACTGTGCACTGTAAAAAAAGTATGTAATTTTAGAAACAATTATCTGGAAACTAATTGCCAATATTATTTTTCTATTACTGAATGAAAATCAGGGCAAATTTAACATCACTTTACTGTGTAACGTGTAAAAATATTGCGGAATTTTAACAAGCAAGTGATGTAGATATTGTGTATTATAAAATTGAGATAAATAAACAATTTTGTATGTTTCATATAAGAGTGTGTTATAAAGATACAATATTTCACTTATAGATTCATAAGAAAACATTTGGCTACCAGTTCCCAAGGAGTTTGTAAAATGTAAAAAAAAATATTTACTGTGTACACAGAGAAAAAAAAATGGTTTCTGGTATCAAATATATTTACTTGGAGATTATTGGTTTATGTTGAACAATAGTTGGTTAACAAGGCCAAACCACTCTTGCCTAAAATATCCGAATGCTTCCCTTTGAATCAAAATAATATTGTTAAAAGTAACCTGTTGGGACGAACACTTTTTTGGTCGTTTCAACATTATCAGCATATATTTGGTGCGCACAGCCATTTAACGACGGTAGTCGAAAAGTTTCGTATTATCAAAGGATGATTCAAATCACTTGCTTGTTTTATATTGAGCAAATATTTCGTTGTCTTGAACAATCTGTAACAAGTTCAAATGGTTACAGCGCCGGTATTCATTTGGATGACTGCGCCACCTGGGAGTATCTGTTCTAAAATACAGCTCGAGCATTCGCATTGTTACGCGCTCACTGCTTCTCATCCTTCGCGAGCGGGTGGAAGTGAAGGACAGCAGTTATTTTATAGCGGCGGTGGCAAGTCAAAGGATTGTTTTGAATAAACAGACGAGTGATAGGCCGGTGGCCGCGTATCTGTTATAGAAAGCGAGCCGACACGATAGTCCTTTATGCGGAGCGCGCTGGTGACCCTGATCGTATTGAGTTTCTGCGTCTATCTGAGGAATTATCTAGTTGTTTACTGCCCTATATTCTGTCGGCATGACTCGGGGTGTATCGAACTTTCCAGCTCAAAGCCAGCAGAGTATAAACTGTGCGACGGGCCTCCAGGCCCCGAGTAGTTGATGAGTGAATGAGTGATTGAGTTCCGAGCGATAGACGACGAGCAGCGAGAGAAGTGACCAGCGGAAGGGAAATCTGCGACTGCGAGTATCAAGCAGGGAAGTGTGCGGCTGGCAGGCTGGAATATTGGACTAGATGCGTGAGTGAAAGATACTACAAATGATGGCAACAGATAGACTGAACACATGTTAATGAAGAGTTTGAGTTAATAGACTGTAAACAAACAGAAACATAAAGGACGTTATTTAGAGTTGAAATATACTATGTATATTGCGCTGACTGTTAAATAAAGAGAGTAATAGTGGAGGCAGATAATTTGGTGCTGTAAATAACAGCTGTGTAATTAAATTATTTTATTTTTATTAAGACCACCATCCCTCACGAACTCAGTTACGCACCTCGGGCATCTATGTAACACTGGTGTCAGAAGTGGGATGGAGGGAATTATTAATTAATCAATTGTAAATAAAGTTCGAATATAGGAAAGTAGCTAGTAATTTTAAAACAAATCAATTATTTGTAATAGTTGTGGATGAAAATAATTAAGACAGTTTTGTACAACTGACGCAGTGAATGTTAACAAGAAAAATGTCTGAAGAACTGGAAGCACTACGAGCATTGATTTAGGGGCTGAGTAACCAAGTGAGCGCAAGTGCGAGTAGATTGAGGGAAGATGTAAATTAACAAATTAGCACTGCGAAAGAAAGTGTAAATGAAACTGTGAATATCCGAATTATTTCTGCAGTAAATTGTGTAAATGAGAATGTAAATAGCCAGATAACTACTGTAAGTGAGTTAGTAGAAAAGAAAATAGACACTGTNTAAATTGTGTAAATGAGAATGTAAATAGCCAGATAACTACTGTAAGTGAGTTAGTAGAAAAGAAAATAGACACTGTAAATGAGAATGTACATAGGAAAATAGAAGGTATTAGCGAGTTAGTGAACGTGAGAATTGACTGTGTTGAAAAGAAAATTTACAGTGTAACGGAAGTAGTGGACAGTGTCTGTGAAAGAATGGACAGTATTGGGAATGAAGTGAAACAGAAGATCAATACAGTAGAGAAGCAGATAAAGGAATTTCTTCAGCAACGAAGTTCCACAACCACCACATCGGCAGACGAGAAAAGTGGGGAAGCAGTACGAGTCGTCACCAACACAGCGACCTTGAAGAAGACCCAACATCCTTGTGGAATTGGTGTCACGCAGCCAGGAGTGGGGAAGGAGGTCTCAATCAAGCCCGCCCCTTACGATGGCCAGACTTCCTGGCGGGAGTACCAACACCAGTTTGAAATATTCGCTACCTTTAATGACTGGACAACCGAACAGCGGGCTTACTACTTCGCCGCAGTACTGAAAGGGTCCGCACTGAGTTTACTACAATCACTGCCAGAGCGATAGCGACTGGAGTACCCCACTCTGGTGTCGGCCTTGGAGCTACATTTCGGTGACTAGCACCTACGATATGCCCACCATGGCCGACTACGAACCCGCACCCAGCGACCAGGGGAGCCTCTGCAGGAGCTATGGCAAGACACTGTGCAGCTCTTCCACCTATCTCTGGAGGGGTATCCGGAGGAGGCGCGCGACATAATCGCAGTCGTCTTATCATCGATGCCATCGCCGACGCAGAGGTACGACAAGCGATACTTCTGGCTGCACCCCACAACATGTAGGATGCCCTGGCCCGAGCACTAGAGGTTGGAGGTGGATTCAGCAAAACAGGGGGCCGCACTCCGACGTCCGGTACAGACAGTGATGCTGAATGAAGACGACGAAGACAGATTAACAAAGACACTGAAAGAGATGCAGACGGCAATAAGGGACATCGCTTCCAGGGTTCGTGCTACAGAGCTTCGCCGCCCCCAACTAACCGGCTGGAGTGTTGGTCATGTGGACAGCCGGGGCACCTGAGAGCCTACTACTCACAACAACAGCGGCAACAGCAGCAACATCGGCAGCGGGAAAAGAGGCAGTGAGAGGCAGGTAAGAATACATTCGAAAAACTTGTAAACACCGATCTTAAGGGGCGAAGGTCGGTGACAGCTGGATGGAAGGCTCCAATGTTCTATCATGTAGACATGTACGGTCGGCAGGATTGGGATGCAATCCTGGAGGATGGGAACCTGAATGATTTTCCTTGCCAGATGGTCATCGATACTGGAGCGACCATAACAGTAGTACGACCAGACATACTCATGCCTTCCCCCCAGCGTTCGCCCGACGACAGCATAGAGCGGTGCTATTTGACTACAGTAACATATGAGACCACGCCAGTTATCGGTAAAAGAAAAGTGATCTTGAAGCTTGGTGACCTTAGCATAGAGCACGATGTAAACATAGAAAAAATAGAGGANTCGGTAAAAGAAAAGTGATCTTGAAGCTTGGTGACCTTAGCATAGAGCACGATGTAAACATAGAAAAAATAGAGGATGAATGTCTTTTGGGGCTTGATGTGCTGTGTAAGCTGGGGTGTTGTATCGGTACTCGACTTGGTGTGCTACAGATAGGCAGTAGAGAGTTGGTGGTGTTAACACGTCATGATTTGTCCTCACCAATTAGCTGCCCAGTAGTCAACCCACTATGCTGCCCGCTTCTAGTGAAATTGACATTACAGGCAGATGTCAGGTAAATTTTCTCAGACGTTTGGGTCTAATTGAGCCATCAGAGAGGATTGGCAACCTGCCAGGTAAAGTCGTTGTACCAAGGACTTTGGTCTCTTCTAATTCTGATAGATTTCCAGTGAGAATGATAAATTTGTTCGACAGTGCCATTCGTCTTGAGGAGGGGGCCATGATAGGTGTTTGCAAGCAGGTCATACAAGTATTTCCAAATGATCCAGAAGATTCTAGAGTAAAACAAATACAATGTAATTTACCATAAGTGCTGGGGGAACTACTATAAATAACGAAAGAAAATCTTAACTGGCAACAGGAGAAGGCTGTCTCTGAACTACTGCAGAGAAATAGGGATGACTTCTCGTGTGGACCAAATGACCTTGGAAGGAATAGTGTGACCTGCCACCTCATAGATACAGGAGATACCAGGCCCATAAATCAGCCACCAAGACGACTGCCACTACCTTCGTAAGAGGCAATTGAGGGAATTATGTAGGAAATGAAGGAGTCAGATGTGATAGAACCATCAGTTAGTCCATGATCGTCATCAATTGTACTTGTTAACAAGAGAGATGGCTCGCTAAGGTTTTGTGTAGATTATCGCCAGCTCAACCTTTTCAGACCCACTTTTATTTACGGTGTCAGGAGTTGCAAACAAAAAAAATATTATGTGTGCTGTACTTCAGTCGACACAACACTTGTTCCTTTTTCTCAGCCAATGAGCTGTAGGCTTTATGTCAGGCTACCGTAATACTAACCAATTATGACCTAGACCAGTAAGATGGCCTGCGAATCATTTACCCATGGGTAAGACCATTGGTCACTGAGTTTCCCAGTGTGCAGTACAGACAAAAAATTAACTACACATGCTTTTCAGTTTCAGACGTTGCGAGGTGTTGTGCCTCAGGGAAAAAATATCGAGTTAACACTTGCGAGTGTTGTCCGAATTATAAGATAATAAACTTTCAGAAATCAATGACAAATATGTCGTAAACAAATTAACATAAATACACATGAGACCCTAGATAAATAAACAATAGCCATTGATAACCAGCAAACAATTACATTTCGCAGAACATAAACATAGCAAATGTTTCCGAATGGAAGTTTTCGAGGTAGTTAGCAAGATGGAAAGAGAAATTTCTTAAAGTCAGGCACGCTTTCCGCAAAACATTTCAAGTGAAAGCAAAAAGACAATATACCAAACCGAACATGTAAACAAGTTACAAATAGATATCACACTCCGTTAAAATAATTTTAAGCGTATTTGATAGGTGGGTATGCAAGACGTCAGACTTTCAAGTAGGAACGTCGGGTTCGAATATCGGTTGAATAATCGGTGGGCTTTACTCTTTCCTAAATGACTTATCATGCCTCAATGTAATTCGAAGATAACAAAAATTGAGAAGAATTTTTATGGAAAACCACAATAAAACAACTTTAATCTTAGGTCAAATGAAATGAACATGCTTTAGCAAAAATATGAGATTTCACTTTATATACACAATAGTGTTTCACCGAAAGATGTGCGATTTGGTTAGCGCAAACAAATATGGTGACAATGTTTATTTGTTTCCATGAACCGTTTATTTTTTTTGCCATATACAAACCTACGATTTGTTTGGCCCAAACAAATTTTGTTTTCCTGTAATATTAATTTTTTGTCTGTGTAGTGGATATTCAAAGTATTAAGCGGCAGATCCATCAAGTCTTTAATTTACGTAGGGTTGCTTACACGAATACAGTCCTGAAATACACACAGTGCAGTCTGTATACTTGCTTACACTAATACATGGCCAAAATTCTCCCTCTTTGGAGAGGCGCTCGTAAATAAACGGTAAAGCCCTGCTTGCACGCCGATATTCCCGCTGTTATAAAGCCGGATGTACGTTTAATTGCAACGCAGCTGGTGGGTAGATTTGGATATGACAGAAACTAACTGTTATGTTTTTATTTCATTTATGTAATTTCCCATGGCAGTGTTTAATTTTTATCGCTCAGAAAACCGCATATATTACGGTTGCAACAAATACTCTTCGTTTTGCGTGGATCTGCGCACGTGCACTTCCGTCGGAGCTGCGCGCCTGATTAATTGCTATGAAGTGTCGGAGTGCGACATATTGTCAGTTGCTATCTTCTGCGACCACTGCCCACCACTGGAATTCCGGTGAGATTAGTCATTGTTATCTGTGACATAGGCTACGTTATTTTTAATGCAGTAGTTTAGTCCCTCCCACATTCAAATCCCACCTCGGATTGTGGCTGAGCGTGTTGTATTAATTATCAAGTAAACGCTANGTTTAGTCCCTCCCACATTCAAATCCCACCTCGGATTGTGGCTGAGCGTGTTGTATTAATTATCAAGTAAACGCTACCTGGACGTGGTTTGTTGCATGTTGATCGCAGTGCGTCTCAAAGTTTTATGAGAATTTGTTTAAGTAAAACGTTCTTTTTTATTGCAGGCGTGCATGTTTATTGACGTATAAAATCACAGTAAATTACTACACCTCAGGATAAAGCACAGCGTGTATCCTGGTTTATCGACACAAAATTAGACACGCAGGTACAACGTGACTTCAGGAGCAAATATGGAAGAGAACCGCCCTCAAGACCCACAATCCGCGAGTTGCACAGAAACATTTATGGCAGTGGTTACCAAGGGCAAGCGTGGGTGACATTTAACACGTGCATACTGCCTTTGTCCGTAGCCCTTGTTGGTAAGTCCATTTATGCCACCGCCAGCAACTGGAGTTCCCTTGTTAGTCACTTCACGAGGTTCTTCACGAGAACCTGAGACTGTACGCGTACAAAGTGCAATTAGTGCAAGATCATCAGCCAGATGATGACCCACGCCACATAGCTTTTGCTGTTGACATGTTGGCTCTAAATTAAAACGAGGAAAGTTTCCTTGGACGTGTTCTCTTCACTGACGAGACAACGTTCCATGTGTCGGGGCTGCTCAACAGGCTTTATGTAAGGATATGGAGATCCGATAATCCCTATACGTCCCGAGAATTTGTGTGTGTGATATCCCAAAAAAGAATTTGTGTTGTGAACTCGTGTGTCCGTATAATTGAGCCATTCTTTTTCGCCGAAGAAAACATCAACAGCCAATGTGTATGTGGACATGCTAATGGAATTTGGTATCACACGATTGGAGGACATTCAGAACCATGTCTTCTTCAGCAGGATGGAGTATCACCACAAAAGGATTGGCAGTTCGTGTCTGTCTTGACGAACAATTACCTGGCAGGTTGAACGGGAGAGGTAGTCCAGTGCCATTGCCATCTCGATCACCCTACATAGTCGGGCTGAATTTTTTTCTTTGGGGTTACGTTAAGGATCTTGTGTACCAAACAGAGGTTCTTAATATCGATGACGTGAAGCAAATGATTGTAGAAGCTGTTGCAGCCAGTGATTCAAGAATTCTTCAGTGAACGTGGAAGGAAATCAAGTACAGGCTTGATGTGCTGCGCGTAACTAATGATGCACACGTAGAGGTGAGTTCAAAAAAATTCTCATAATAAATTTGAGAGACGCTTATTAACGTGCAACTAACCACATCCAGTTAACTTATCTCATTATTTTACACCTAGTGTTGAATTGTAAATGTTTTTATGGACATTCTGTATGTCGCGATTCGTTTACTTCATAAATACATTTACCTTAGAAAAATATGCTAAAATAAAATAAAAAAACAAATACGATACTGTGGTTAACGAAGCTTATAATCCTTATGTGGCAAATATTTGTCTGTAATTTGATGAAAACAAACTTAATGACGTAGGTGAGTGGGCGAATTGGTGGTTTTACAGTTTCAAACCAACCTTTAATAGTAGTTGAATTAGTGTTTCTGCAGATTAAGATAACCTAGGGTAGATGGTGAATAAGTGGGTCGTTTTAAAACACACGTGAGCAGTAGCCTTGGTCAGAACTGTCCACAGACGCTTACGACCAAGAAGCCAAGGATGGAGCATGCTGTTGTTTACTCACTGGACAAACAAACATTACCTAGAAATTTGGAAGATTAGCTAGACTTGTTATTAGCACCATGTGTATGTACCGTACAAAAGTTAAATATCCATTGCTTAATACAAAGGCGCTATGTATTGGTAAATAGCAATTCGTTAAAAACGAACATTTACCTGAATAAGATTTGAGAAATAGGTATTTCTTGTGATATGCTTTTTTAATATCCACCGAAATACGCACGGGCTCTTTCGTGCGTGGACCGTTTGAACATTCGTAACACAATAGCACGGGCCCTTTTTTTCTGTTTTTAAAAAAAACCTATTTTCCTATTGTTATGAGTCTAACAAGCTCATAAACTATTAGGTTATTGGGGGATAGGATAAGGCATCGGGATAATCTAAGAAGAAGAAGACTTATAGAAAAGAGTTAATAAAATATTTACTTTCCATCTCCAGCAGTTATAAATCGTTACATAGATTTTAAGCATTAGGCCAACGGAAGAAAAGGATGATAAGGAAGATTGTTTAGGCTAGAGAGAGAGAGAGNTACATAGATTTTAAGCATTAGGCCAACGGAAGAAAAGGATGATAAGGAAGATTGTTTAGGCTAGAGAGAGAGAGAGAGAGAGAGTAATAAAGAAGGAGTTCACCGGAGTCTCGCACCCTGGCCTCGTTGCCTCGATGTCGGACGTCNAGAGAGAGAGAGAGTAATAAAGAAGGAGTTCACCGGAGTCTCGCACCCTGGCCTCGTTGCCTCGATGTCGGACGTCACCGCTCCAGGACTCGCAGCTGACCAGCCTGATGACACTCGCCGACTGTGTCGCTCACAACCCTCGTAGCCCCGTCCACTCTTCGCACCCCTCCGCATGTGTTTATTGACGTAATGCGTTGTGATTGGCTCCCGTTGTGCAATAGAGGCGGAGTCTGCTTGTAGTTTGTTATAATTGCCCTGGAATTCCCTTATGTTAGCTGGACCCACATTTTCTGTCGCTCTTCGCGCAATTCTCCGATGGTTGCTGAATTCCATTTCGGCCTCGTCTGCGGCCTCCTTCCCGGCTGTTGTTTAGACAGGTGGTGCACAACGGGGCCTTGCGTAACACTATGGTTTCCAACGTTTTACGTTGTCTCGCAATATTCATCTTCTCAAGGTCGATCTTTCATCTGTGTAGTAATCTCGACAGGAACAAGAATGGTAGAAATGCTTTTAAATGTAATTTATGCAGTATACCAGGAAAAAAAGGAGGTAAAATAGCAGGTTTAATAATATTGACAAATAATGTCACAGGGCCAAAAAAAGATCTGATGAGCTGTTTTATCGAACTATTCCAAACATTTCGCCATCATTTTGAAATGGACGATATCGCTATTTTATACACTATTCTATTGACTCCATATTTTTGGGGGAAATATTTTCTGGCAAGCTTTTTAACTTTTTTTGGCATGGTGGTCTATACAGAATGGGGCGAAATTCAACCGACAAAATTCGTGAGGTAATTTCTTATGCAAATTCAATTGTAAAATATAGCACACTCTAATACCTAAACTGAATGCGAAGGGAGGTACCAGTCTTTGAAAATCGAGATTTTAAAGACAATTTTTGCAAAATATAGGAAACGATGTTAAATTAAACTTAAATTTCTCTGAATATTGTTTTATATTATGGGGATTTTCAACCTACGAGTAAAATCTCATTACCTTAAGGAATTATGAACGTTTGATGCTGGTTTATTGAGCAGTAATACTTACAGTCTTTAACGAAACGGTCTGCTTTTTGCAACTGTCTAGGATACACCGTTTCCATGTAGAACGCACACGCAGTTTCGGTTGTAGCGATTCAGTTCCAGGCGCATAATTCCTGCAGGAAATCACACACCAACGTAATCAGAAATAAAAAGGCAGCTTCAGTACTGCAAGCTTATTCATTTATGGTACGCGTTGTTAAGAGCAGGTGTTGAACATGTGCTCCACCAACATCTGTGCAGTGGGCATAGCAGCTTCTTGTAGACGCACGTAGGCAGGAATGGCCACGCGCTAGGCAAAGTATCGCTGCAATTGAAAATTTGTGTGCGTTTTACAAGAAAACGGAACGGTGGGTCCTGGGCAGTCTGTTGATTGGGTTATACTGCTTAATAAGACATGATCTAACGCCCACAATTGCTGACGATAAAAAATTTGTCAGCAATAACAGGGCGGTTACCACTGTTACTTTCATTATGGGTGGAGGTATTACTTATAGTTTACTCTTAAGTTGAAAATCCCGATAACATAAAACAATGTTTAGAGAATTGTTTATTCATTTCTCTTAATTTCCGACATTTCACAGATTAAAATCTTTATTTTTAAGGGCTTTTATCTCCTTTAATATTGAGTTTAGGACGAAAGTGTCACGTATTTCCCGCTTTATTTTGCATAACGAATCGCCTCGTGTAGTTTTCCGGTCGGACTCCTCCGCACCCTGTATACTTAACGTTGCACAGGAGTGGATATAATGATGTACATTATACAGAGAAGAAAATGCATACAAAAAGGGGAAGTCTCTCACGTGGTGAGGGACTTCACTCGTTGTTCTATATTCCGTAGTCTCACAAACAACTCTTGCCAATAACACAGAACACAAACAAATGTTTATTGGCACCGACATATGACAGACCGTTACACTGATACTAGCCCCGTTCCAAACAAAGAATTTGTTCTTTTTAACACTTAAATAACAGTTTTATGTATGTCTGATAGAATTAAGGAGCCTTGCGTGTAATAAAATGAATGCACAGCATTTCTGTGATACGTCTACTTGTGGTTTTAATTGAGCGCGTGCTTCATCTGTTTTGTTTGCAGGGACGTAAAGGCAAAGGATCCATATTTGTTTGGGCTTCTGGCAATGGAGGGAACCACATGGACTCTTGCAACTGTGATGGATACACTAACAGCATATTTACTCTTTCGATATCCAGCGTTACCCAAACAGGGTGAGTAGCAACACTTATTTCATACTCTAAAACAATACACAAAACAATAAGACAATAAAATGATTCTTTTTCAGATCGTTGATGAGTTGGTCATGTTACATACATTTTAGCAGTAGCGATATGAAACACGTGCATATGTTTGAATGAATGAGTGAAGAGATTATGGCGGCCCTTAACATCGAGGTCTTGAGACTCGATGCGGCTGAAGCGAGGTGAGTATGGAGCAGCGCTGGAATGCAAGGTTGGGGGAAACGTGAGATCCCCGAGAAAACCCGCCGACCTGCGGCGTAATCCGGCACGATTCCCACATGCGAAAATCCGAGGGCGTCCCCGACGGCAATCGAACCCGGCTCGCCTTGGTGGGAGGCGAGTGTTCTAACCACTACACCACCACGGCCCCTATATGTTTGAGATATTGTATTATTATATCATCTGTGGTTTTACGTTTAATGATTATGTTTGTTACATGTTAATGATGCATACCTCCTAATAGCATCGGTTCTGGAACCCCCAGATCAGCGCCAATAAAAAAGTGATAACTTTTACTTTCTGATGATGAATTTAAGAAACATAGCTAATTATTAAATATTTTCCACCTAACCGTGTTTTGGTCAGTCTTTTGCATAAAACACTCAGAGGGTGAAATAATGTGGGTTAATACGAACATTTCAACATAATTTTTTTCAGTTATTTTCACAACATGAAGACACAGTAACACTTTTATAAACATAGAGTACATAAATATTTCGATGCTTATCTTAAATTACAGAAGTTTTGTTTGCTCAAATTCACTTTAATTTCAGGAAAAGGACCTAAAGAACTTTGAGAGAAATTCAGCTTGTTTTATATTTAATATTAAAGTGAAATAATATGACTTGGGAAAAATGCTTTGAGGCATTCAGTTTCATTCTCTTAAGCATAAACATGAAACCCCACAGATCGTTCAGATTTATTTCCAGACAGGCTGAGCCAAACCTACATCTGTTGACAGAAAATCGTATATTTCTGCCGATTCAGAAAGTAAACACCAAAACATGTATGTGTGTATTCCAAGAAATTTGTTGTATCTGTAAGTACAATCAATTTAATTGCATTTCAAGTAGTGTATATATGAAGCTACGGGGACAAGGTATTTTAAATGGGAGAGTGTTCGGCTAGACTCGGAAGTGCTCGGAAGGCCTCCGAAGATCTGGGGACCCCTACTTCGGCTCGACTCGGTATTGCTGGCCTACCCGAAGGAGCTCAGCGGTTATGCCCACTAACCCTTGAAGTGTATATGTATGTTTCTAGTATCCATATTACTTTTATAATAATAGGGTATGCCAAATCGAATATCTGTATTTATTATCCTTTTTAAAAACATAAATTTTTTCTTCTGACAGAGCACCTACACATGAAATGGACATGGTGTAATTTTTTTTGCTAACTGTAATTAATGGATTTATTAAGTCAGTTTGTTTCTTTAAAAAACTTAATGTAATTACAGGATAATTTTTTTTAAGAAAATGAAAAAATTAAGCGATTAGTTAGAGTTGTACTGATACTGTGCATCGACTTTTGTGATTTCTATATATCTTCCTCTCTCTATTTCCCTCTGTCCCTCTTTCCCTTTCACTCTCTTCCTCTCTGCCTTTCCTCCTCTCTCTCTCTTTATTTCAGCTTCTCCATCCACACCAGTTTACAATCAAAATCTAAATATTTCACTTTAAAAATCTTAGCTTATCGAGTTGCCTTTCTAAATTCATTACCATTTCCCTCTGTCTCTCTTTCCCTCTCTCTTTTTACCCGTCACTCTTTCTTTGAGCTTCTTCATTCACGCCAGTTTAACACAAATTCTATATATTTTATTTTAAATATTTTGATTCATCGGGTTGCCTTCTTAAATTCATGATGATAACTCGTGTGGTATTTTATAAGTAATTATGGCCTGAATAACTTAAAACTGAGTAATGACCACCTCCCTGCCTCGAGTCGCGTTGTTAGCATAGTATGGTTCCCGATGTCCCCTGTCTGTCAAGATCTAGATGTTCAACATTAATAAACATAAAAAGACAGCACAAACAAATAAAAAAAAAAACATTATAGTCCCAATCGATATTTTTTTTAAGATTTATATTTCTATTTATTAGAACCCAAAACATGATTTCTATGCATTTACACCATAGGCAGCGAAATGCCACTAACAACCATTGCCCGTAAATATCATACCATCGATTATTTTTTTAATCCAGGGGGGTGATAAAGAGTCATAAGTAAATGCTTTGGGGTAAGTTAGCACTTAAGTGTAAATGAACACTGAGGAAGTGCACGAACGATAAAAAAAAAATTTCTGTCACTGTACTTCCAAACTAGCTTTCAATCTGTTTGTTTAGGAATAAGGAAGGAACATGGTAACTTTTTTTTCATAAAGGTGTATGTTTTGTAGTTGGCAGCGTTGTATAAAGTAAAAAAATGTATGACTAATTTTAAGGACACTATAGCATAACCAAGTGTAACCATTGCAAATTATGTCTTTTCCAAAAAATATTATTTCATCAGCGAGTACTTCTCTCTCTCTCTCTCTCTCTCTCTCTCTCTCTCTCTCTCTCTCTCTGGACCCAAGCAGCAGTAGGGGGCTGGCATCAGGGGCATCGAGGACCAACTCCTCGGCAATGTGTAGTCTGTCCAGCATAACACGACCATGAGAACATGCATGAACACTCAACCGCTTTCATTTATAATATTTGCCCAAAATGCTACAGTTTCCATCATTTCTAGCTTGAGTGCGCAGATGGAAGAAAATATTTATTGACGATGTCACATTGCTCGCTCGCTTCGTCCCAAGCTTTGCACATATATAAAACGGTCAGAGTTGCCAAGCTTCGGAGTACATCTGATGTGATATCGTCTTCTCTTTCCTGCCACCATAGCGATCATCTTGGTAAGTTATTTTACGCCACATACTCGCTCATGATTGGTGGTTGGTCGCGTGACAGTCAAGCTCTATTGGTATATAAAGCAGGTTGAATCGCGTATCGTCTCAGTTATTCGTCTAAAGCGACAGAAGACAAATCGTTTTCTCTCCCTTAACCATTTTGTCGATCATTTTGGTAAATAATATGGAGTTCAGTTCATCCATCAGAGTAGTCCAGGGGGTTAAATCTGCTAAAATTTCAAATACCTGCTCGAACCAGCAAACCATTTGAGTGTATATTCCATGGCATATTAGAGGGAGCATTCGCACATTTAAATCAGACTTACTGCAACATGTGTTTAATTATTTTTATAATGGACCATTTATTTCGTTTCTTATGCCATGTGTGTGGGTGTTTGTTCACTGTGTATCTCTCACACAGAATTTTACCTATTAATTTCGTATTTTTGTATTTGGTCCGCAGAGATCAAGATGAAGCGTACGTTTAACGGTGTGACTGCGACCGGTGTCCCGACTTCGTCTTTGTTGGTATAGTCGTTGACTCCAACTGGGCTGCCCACGTCGTCGGCGATGTCATTCGCTACACTGTCAGCTGGATCTGCAAATGCGATATATCGACACCCATGTCGCTTCTGCAATAAAACCTTCGTGTTCAATTACGATGCTCAAAGGCGCAAGAAATATTTCTGCACGAAGAATGCGGATCGATTGACATATAAATGTGGAAATTGCGACTTGTATGGCGAAATACACAAGCCCCTGAAATTTTCGAAGTCATCGGCCAGGACGAGCACATCTGTTGTCAGTTACAAGTCCGAATACTTTCCCAGGTTCGCACATTTGAATGTTAACCACACAATCTGGCCATGTGCGTAATATTCGGCAGTGGTATCGGTGTAGATCAGCTGGTTGTAGAATGTTTCATTTGGGGGGAGCTGCGGCTCTTCAAACGTCTCCCAGCGTCGATGTAATCGTGTGGACACACGCCTCTACACGTGAAGAGTGGCGATTTGTTGGGGCAAAAGAACTTCTTCGTGTTGTTAAATTTTTAGGTGGGAGTTACATTTCCAGGGATACTATACTGCAGGCCATGAACCGAATGTATCGACAAATGTACAGAGTATCTGTCCCCCAGATTCTTCCAAAACGTGATCATTTTCTCGCTTGGGTGCGGAATTATGAACTTGTCTTTCGTATCGTATCCCAGCTGCCTGATGATGAAATTCTCATCGTAGCTCAGTTTGTGGAGGAAAACGACGAGTTTATTTTTATCTTCGGCGCAGCAGATTGCAGCTGGTGCATCCAGGCCCGATGCACCACCCTGTGAAGTGGTCATTGTATTGCACTTTATGATTTTCCACTGTGAACATAAATTCGCAGTAGCAGCAACTCGTCTTCCGTGAGTAGCTCCCATTTTCAGTTGGTGTGAGCTGCAACATTTTCTTTGAAATGGCGTAAATACCTTTGACTGCATTGCCAATATCCACTACCGCTTCCATGTAGTGCTTCTATGCATCCAGCCCCCTATACAGTGCCAGTTCTTTAGGCAGTGACAAGCAGAGCGATTCAGGAATTACATGATAATCGACTTGCACGCATATACAATGGCTGTACGACACGTGCTTGTGGTAGGCGAACATGTACGAGTGGTTGGTGTTCCGATTCGCAGGTGTGCGTTGGCTTGAGCAAGCCCTTGAAGTCTGCATAGATGATTATCGGTAATTTATTCATGTGATGGTAGTTCTTCAATTTCAGTGCTGGAGGTTTTCCATCCATCCCCGGCTTTGGCATCTCTATTCTTGCTGGAACATTTTCCTTGCAGTATTTAATGTGTTGTTCTAAACACTACTGATCCGACAGTCATGCTTTTCTTGGCAGGGCATGATGATATGTGAAGCATCACTTACACACATGAATTTTCCCTTTTTGTGCGGATACCTGGGGACGCACAAGTCTTGAAAATTTCTTGATGTAAGTATAATATTTCCATCTTCGGCCATTAGCAGCAATATGTCAAAGTGTTCAGAATTTTCTACTTCTGTCATGCGTACGGGCACGAGCTCCTCTGCGTCAGTTAGCGAGTGCACATTTACTGACACTGTAGGGTTGATCTTCTCGAAGACTGTTTTGACGCAGCAGTGTCAGGAATTGCAATCCGGAAAAATCAAATTTGGTTTCTAGGGCTTTGTAGCAGCTATAGCATGATGTGGTGGTTTCTCGCCTTGAACATACTTTGCCAAATTCCATCACCTGAAATGCTTGTGGTCGCTGGTATTTTGTGGGTTAGTTACAGCCTTCCTGTTCTTGATTGCTACAGGCAGATCGATGTAAGACGAGGCTCACAGTGGTTCCAGCTTATTGACTTGGAGCTGTAGATGGTTAACTTTTGACAACACCCACCCCGATCCATACTCTATGTATCTTTCTTCCTCTTTGCATATTTTCCTTATATAGGATTTTACGACTTTTTTTTACTTCACCAGTTTCATACACAGGTACATTCGAAGTCTTGAATGCTCTTTTGTCCGCATCTTTGTCGGTGAGTTGTCTGACGATATTTTACTTCATGCGAGCCAAGAATGTACAAATATATTTTTACTAACCATTCTTGTTTGGTACAACAAACGTCCATAATTGCGTCGGAAAGCAGTTTCAGCATCCAGGAAACCATTAGCCTTCCCATACCCTGCCATGATTCTTGGACGTGGCTGATACTCACACGATGATGAAGTATCGTTTCGATATAATGGTTTTAACGACGATACACAATGCATTTTGGTAGGCGAAGGACCTGTAGACTTACAGGTTTTCACATGTTACTGCAAACTATCGCATCTAGCAAAAGTCAAGTCACCATTTCCACACTTATATGTCATTTGATCCGCATTCTTCGTGCAGAAATACTTCTCGTGCCTTTGAGAATCGTACTTGAACACGAAGCGACATGGGTGTCGATATATCGCATTTGCAGATCCAGCTGATAGTGTAGCGAATGACGTCGCCGACGACGTAGGCAGCCCAGTTGGAGTCAACGACTATACCAACAAAGACGAAGTCGGGACACCGGTCGCAGGTACACCGTTAAACGTACGCTTCATCTTGATCTCTGCGGACCAAATACAAAAATACGAAATTAATAGGTAAAATTCTGTGTGAGAGATACACAGTGAACTAACACGCACACATGGCATAGGAAACTAAATAAATGGTCAATTATAAAAATAAGTAAATACATGTTGCAGTAAGTCTGATTTAAAGGTGCGAATGCTCCCTCTAATATGCCATGGAATATATACTCAAATGGTTCGCTGGTTCGAGCAGGTATTTGAAATTTTAGCAG
>NQII01000719.1:285999-387133 GCA_002778355.1 Clitarchus hookeri
CCCCCCCTCCCACACCCTGGACTACTTTAATAGATGAGCCGAACTTAATATAATTTACCAAAATTATCGCCAAGATGGTTAGGAGAGAGAAAACTATTTGTCCCCTGTCGCATCAGATGAAGAACTGTGATGTTGGGTGACTGCCCGCCTTATATACCTGCCGAGCCCGATATGACACAGGGCTAACAAACAAATGTAAGCGAGCAGCATGGCGTGAAATAACTTACCAAGCTGATCGCTATAGTGACAGGAAAGAGAAGACGATATCGCAACAGATGAACTCCGAAGCTTGGCGACTCTGACCGTCTTATATACGTGCAGGTCTTGGGATGAAACGAGCGAGCAATGTGGCATCGTCAATAAATATTTTCTTCCATCTGCGCACTCAAGATAGAAATGACGGAAACTGCAGCATTCGGGCAAATATTATAAATGAAAGCGGTTGAGTGTTCATGCATGTTCTCATGGTCGTGTTATGCTGGACAGACTACACATTGCCGAGGAGTTGGTCCTCGATGCCCCTGATGCCAGCTCCCTACTGCTGCTTGGGTCCAGAGAGAGAGAGAGAGAGATAGAGAGAGAGAGAGAGAGAGAAGTACTCGCTGATGAAATAATATTTTTTGGAAAAGACTTAATTTGCAATTGTTACACTTGGTAACGATATTGTGTCCTTAAAATAGATTATATATTTTTTTCACTTCATAAAACACGACTAAACTGTAAAATATATACGGACATTTTTAACCTTTTCTTATATAGGGGGAAAAAGAAACTGCCACGCATCTCGCTTGTTGGTAAACAAATATATGGAAAGCTAGCACGGGAGAATGGGGAAAGAGATACAAACTTTAGCAATTGTATACTTTGTCAGTGTACATATACACTGAAGTGCCAATCCTAAATCACTTGAGTATGATGTTTTATCTCTTCTGTAAATTAAAAAAAATTATTGATGTTATTATTTTTACGGGCAATCGTTGCTAGTGGCATTTCGCTGCCTATGGTAAAAATGCAGAGAAATTTTTTTTATGTTCTAATAAGTACAAATTTGAAACTTGAAAAAACAGCGTGACTCGAGGCAGGTGGTGGTCGATTTTAAGTTATTCAGACAATCAGTTCTTATAAAAAAACGCAAGAATTATAGTTATGAATTTAAAAGGACACTCGATGAATTATAATCTATAAAGTAAAGCATTTGGATTTGATGGTAAACTAGCATGAACGAAGAAGCTGAATAAAGAGTGAGAGGGAAAGAGGTGTAAGGAGAAATATGTAAGTTTTGTAAAAGTCAATACACAAAAATCGCTAAAATTTTAATTTTATAAAAAAATTTACTTTGTCAGTTACATTAAATTTTTGTAATATTGTTTTAATAACTCTGATAATTATAGGTAACATGTACACCTTATGTGTAGTCGCGCTCTGCCAGATAAAAAAAAAAATTATTCGAATTATAAATACGGATATTTGATTTGGCTTACCCTCAGCCTATAAAAGTAATATGGCTACCAGAAACATGCATATATGCTTGAATGGTTATTGGACGTAAATGCTGAGCTCCTTCGGGTAGGTCAGCAATCCCGAGTCGAACCGAAGTAGGGGTCCACAGATCTTCCGAGGCCTGCCGAGCACTTCCGAGTCGAGCCAAAGACTCCCAGCCACAACCACATACTCCTATTTAATGTACATTGCCCCAGAATCGGCATATATATATACTACTATTTTACATTCATATTAATAATAATTTCGAGTGAGTAAATCCAGCGTATCACTTTGACATTTTTTGTTCGTTGCCTATCCATTAGTTTCTTTAATATACAAGTATTTCAAAGTTATTCTAAAACTATCAATGATAGTTCAATAAATGAGAAAATTCTTTAAATTTGTGACTATTTGCTTATATACATATGTGCTTCCATGGTTTCATATAGTTAAATTTAATCCCTGTAATAAAGTTAAAAATCTATTCCACTTTAATCCCCTTGGCACGTAAAATGCCAAGACAGTATTCGATAGTTTTGTTAACTAATCTATAGGAGGTGAAAGCTGTTAACTTTTTTTTTCGGTCCCTCAAACACTTACTCAAGAAAAGTTTCCGACGTTAGCTTTGATATTGACTATTATTTCCATGACTGTGAATAAGGTCTTCGTCAGTGTAGAAAAGGCACAATTTCATTTATTGTTTAGAACATTTTATGAAAAAATATTGGTTTAATATGTAATAATTTAACCTTTATAGACCACAGTTTCAGTTTCAAACATTAATATTTTCATATCAAATAATTACAAAATTTTCCTCACCTTTTCAATGAACTCAATGATGGGTCTCAGTTTGGTTTCTTCCAAAGAATATCATTCTATGGCTTCGTTCGAAAGCATCATAAAGCCAGTCATCTCTTCCAAGTTTTTTTTTAACAGAACTTACCAATCAATTTATCTTGTCTGTTTTGATTTCACTTTGCACCATGATTACATTACAGAGGAATGCGATGCGCAGATGAAACGACAGTTCAATAAGTTCACACGCATTCCATTATCGATTCTTGCTCTGTAGAGTATTGCGCACATTCCACGGGGTAAATCGAATGCAGAGATATTCACAAGGATGTAATAAAAAAATGAGGAGAGCAGACAGTTTAATTTCTTGAAACCGTAGGCTGTTTAGGTAAAAATTCTGATTCACTAAGGTTTAAGCTGTGTGTAGTATGGGACGCTTAGATCGTGGCGTGGTAAACTATGCATCGGTTGTATAAGCATGCAGTGAAAGGGAACGAGAAGTATCACATAACATCATTCAGTCAGCGTGGTCTGCATGCAGTGAGCCACAAATTATCGTAAAGATCTCTACGAAATTCCCAGATAGATAAAAAACCATCGGCACCTTGTTCTCGCGTTTGAGACAGCTGTGCCAACATGGCTGAGATGAGAGATGGCTGTTGCATAATGGAATTTGTTGCTGTATCTGAGGGAGAGACTTCTAAATGATTGATGAGCTGACATGTGATTTGGTGGAGGGGGGGAGACTGCAGAATGCACTGGGAGGAGTACCCCGAGAAAACCTACTGCCATTGGAAAAGTCTTTATGTCTTTCTCTGTTCTACAGAATACTAATACCACTTAAAGTGCATGAAGTTCTGCAATTCCTTTCTATCGAGAGTATTTCCCGGTGTCTATGCTGTTTTCCGCCCTCCCTTCATTTCCTTAGGGTAGCCAGTTATTGAGGTATGTATGTAACCACTGCCCGAATTGCGGCCATGTTTCCCTAAATCCAGTAATGCCTCGAATCTTGCGCTATGTGGTCAGTATGTTCTCTAAGTGCCCATGTGCATGGCATCCAGCACTAAGACGCAGAGTAAATTAGCACTCAGAGACGAAATGGCGTGCTGGTTCCTTCGATTTGGGGGTAACCATTCTTTGATTGTTTGCGCTAGGTTTCGGAACGGGACTTGTGTCTAATTGGTTGCTGTATCCTGCGAAAGATTCCCTATTGTCTGGGCTGCCAGTTGGCGACTAAGTAACCAGACGCTGATTGGCGAATGGCGATCTGACATGTTGCTGGCTAGTGGCGCCATTTTGGTGTTGTGTGCGGCTGAAGTTAGCGGAATTAGTGGCTATTTCATCTCTGTATATTAAGTACTCTGTGACCAAGAAGTGCCCAGAGGCATATGCATAGTTGATTGTATTCGATTCGGAGAAAGTCTTAGTCTTAAAATACTTACTTTTGAGACAACGGACAGCTGAAAATTGAATAAATGTTTTTCTTTTTACTTGTTAAATTCGTTTGTAATTAAATTTTACCTTCGCTTGACTTGATAGCATACGCTTATGCGACTGGTTCTTAGTTCTTGCCCTTACCTTGGCTATAGAGTACATAAGAATGCAGATGTGAAACCGCAACTTGTACCGCGAAATACAGTCACACACGCCAGCTAAATGGCAGCACTGGCCAGCAACACGTTGGACCGCCGTTCACCTATCTGCGCCTAGTAACTCAGCCAATAGGGAACCTTCCGCAGCATGCAGTAGCCAATCGGAAACAAGGCCCGTTGCCAGAAACTCGCGCAACCAATCAGAGAGTGGGTACGCAGCAGCCCGTGGTGGTGTAGTGGTCAGACTACTCGCTTCCCATTCAAGCGAACAGAGTTCGATACCCGACGGAGACGCTCCCGGATTTTCGCATAGTCGGGTGGTTTTCTCGGGAGCTCCCGTTTCCTCCGCCCCACCTCGCTTCACCCTCATCGGCTATCAATACCTCGATGTTAAGAGCCGCCCAAATCTCTTCACTCACTCACTCCGACTCTTGCAATAATCTGTTCGTGGTTTCTACACTTTTTTTAAAATGAAACATTTGAAAAATCAAATTCCGTGTATGACGTGCTTGTTTGTTCGCTAAATATGTGACGTATCACGAACTTTTCATATTTCTGTGAACGTAAAACATTTCTAATTTTTTATTAAAATTAACATTTGCTTACATTTCATGCATAAATTATAATATATTTATTTAATATAAACAAAAACAGGTAGATCATATGTGTGTTGGTAATACGTAGTAATAAATAGTGCTTATGAAAAATATGATTGCACTGAGTACGGACGAATACGGTGCGCTGTCCCTTCGGTGTAATTTTCTAGACCTGGCTAAGCTTTTTTTGCATGAGGCGGAGGAATATCCTTGTCGTAGAACTTCAGCAGGGCTTCAGAAAAGTTGGAAGTAATTGTGAATGGGGTAGGTTACCTAGAAAATATATTCCCGGCGTGGTGGGATGTCAACTCGGTATGGACGCGGTCGCCGAGGTCTGCGGTCACGTGGTGTTGTGTTTGCCAGGTCGAAGCCGTGGTACCTGGAGGAGTGCTCGTCGACGCTCGCGACGACGTACAGCTCCGGCACGCCCGGGAGGGACCGCAGCGTTGCGACGGTGGACATGGACCTGAAGCTGCGGCCGGAGCGCCTGTGCACGGCCGAGCACACGGGCACGTCGGCGTCGGCGCCGCTCGCCGCCGGCATCGTGGCGCTCGCGCTCGAGGCCAACCCGCGCCTCAGCTGGCGCGACGTCCAGTACCTCGTCGTGCTCACCTCGCGCTCCGAGCCGCTGCGCGCCGAGCCCGGCTGGGCCGTCAACGGCGTGCACCGCAAAGGTTGGCACACCTGCTTCGCTCGCCTTCCATGCGTGTAACAAAGATGAGGTACTCCTATCTCGCTGGCTGCGCACGACCAGTCTCCGTGTCCCGACATTCAACTGCTCTTCTGCCAACACGACAAGGAAAAAACGACATGGTTTGGATTTGATGTTAGATCACTGATATGTAAACAAGTGCTTTGAAATGTATCTATACTTCCTCCAGCCGATTTATAATGCAGTTTGATTAAATTCAAATCGATGAAGGTATCTTATTTATATAAACGTGCTTGTCGTTTCAAAATTAAGATATAAACTAATACGTTCAACGCAGTTGGCCACCATGTGACTTTGACAGTTGTGTTCCTTTCGGGTAGGTCAATGTTGGGTACATGCGCAGAAGACGAATAACCGGTCTACCTCATCTTTAGACTGTGATATTTTTTAAGTATTTTATAGCTTTAAGGTGATACATCAAAAAGTTGTCTGACGAAAATAGGAAAAAATTAATATTTTTAATTAACAATAATTAAATACTGAAGTTATTCGCATTTATAATTTATACGATTTGCTATACAAGTGNTTAATATTTTTAATTAACAATAATTAAATACTGAAGTTATTCGCATTTATAATTTATACGATTTGCTATACAAGTGGAGAGAATATGGGGACTTGGGCACCTGGAACCAGAGCGTCGGAGCAGTTCGTGTTCTGTCATTCCGGTAGGCCGGCGGCCATCTTCTATCCATGTGACCTCAACCTTGACTTTCGTCCCAGTTAATCCAAAAATGCAAAAAATTCCGAAAATTTATAACAAATTACATTTAAAAATAAAGAATTATTAAACAAATTTTTACAAAATAATTTTTAAAAATTTGATTACCAGAGGTCCCCCACAACCCCCTCCAACCATACTCATTCCACCATATTGGTAGGTGCAGTCCACCATCTTGGTAGGTGTCACAGCCAACATCTGCTATCGTGGTAGGTGACGTCATCCACCATTTTTGGCGGCGCAGTCCGCCATCTTATTTGGTGCAGTCCACCATTTAATTTTTTTTCGTTTGACATTAGTTTATACGTTACTGGAGTTTATGTCACACCTTCGTTCAACCACCATCTAGGTTTTTTTCGTTTGTCATTAGTTTTACACAGCTGGTGCTGTCCCAAGCACCGCAACCAGCAGACGACTGACGCCATCCACTCCCCCCTTCCAACACATTTAATTGCATGGCCAATGTTTCTAATTGGCTGATTACTCGGGTGATTTTGGAAACGTTCGTTAGACCAATTAGTCGGTCCCCCTCCTCCCTTGTTTCTTATTGGCTATTTGCCCTACCACCATCACACCCTCCACCAATTATTCACCTTCGTTCGACCAATTAGTCGGCAGGCCTCCACACCCACCCCTGATTCTCATTGGCAAACCACCTCACATGACAGTCTCTTGTAAATCAAATTGCTCGTGTGTTTTCAGAAAATTTCGTTTCAACCAATCGATGGTCTACTTAAATCGCGAGTGCTACATATTTTTTCCCCTTAAAAACTCTATATAAGACGCACATTGAGCCCCTTCTGGAAATCAGTCATTTTTCTCGCTCTTAGAAATGTACGCGTTGTCCGAGAAGCCTGAAAATAATTTCGGCCATCTTGGCATTTGGAAAGGGTGCGCTCGTTTAGTACCTTGGACAAACAGGACGAGTTACCATATCAGCCGAAAGAATTTCTCCTGGTCTACGCAACTTACGAAATTTTGACCGTATTCAAGAATTTTCCAGCCTTCCAGCAGCAGAGCGAAGACATATAGGACTACCTCCCATTCAAGGAGTGTTTCGAAAACTGCGCCACCTCGGTTCCCGACACGCCGCATCGCAAAGGTTGGTGCAAGACCCACCGAGCAGCCCTCGCGACGTCTGAACCCGTGGAAGACGACTTCCCCGTTGAAGACGACGTCCGTGTGCAAGGTATCTACTCGCAAGCTGTACCCGTGGAAGATGCTCCCCTTCAATAAATGAACTGGCAAGCAATACCCAGCGAGGAAACCAAGCCAGAACACAGGTACCCGAAGGGAATGGCCATCGGTAAAGTTTTAAATTACTTTATAAATAAATTTTTAATCTCGGTGTGTGCATGGGAACATAAGTTATTTTATAGAACAAAAAAACAACTAGTGAATTAAATATACTTTGCAACTTCCAAGGTTTTCGCTCGTTCGACTCACACACCATCAAGCAGATGGCCATCTCGTACAGTGACGAAGACGAGAAAACAAACGTTTTCCACTTTTTTTACCACCGTGTCCTAGGCAGCACCTAGGCCGCACCATGCAACAGACGTGCCGCCTACAGAGATACGAAACGCACGGACTAAGGGGGGACGAGGGAAATATTCCATACGAGGAAATTCCAGCAATGCTGGACTCTGCCATAATTCCCTATTATCCTGTGTATGTGCGTGCCCCATCGGAACGAACTTTCCAGACCTTCACAAGCATTGCCGGTGCCCGCCGGTTCGACAGCTCGTCCAGACGTACGCCACAGGACTTCACGAGAGCAAAAATTCAAAGATTTTTCTGTGTCTTGTGCAACGCCGAAGCCCTTAGATTGTGGAGTTATGATAACCTTGGTACAATAAAAAAAACTGTGAGGAACCCATTGTACATTAAAACAAAATATTACGTGTGTAATGCCCTCCAAGAAACAGAGAAGAAACACGTGTAAAAAAAAGTGTTCCTTGTATTACGCAGAGTAATAATAATATTGTAATATGTGTGCATAAATAAATGTGTTTCAAGCAATATATAGATTTATATTTTATATTCAGTAATGTCCTGCTCACGTTTGTTTAAAAAAAAAGACTGTTGGTAAAGAACAAATATAGAGTATATCAGTTTTGTCATAATTTAAAGAAAATAAAGTATTTAGTATATCAGTTTTGGAATAATTTAAAGACAAAAATATTCAATAAAACTCGAGCTGCCACTAACATAACGTGGATATATATACATATATATATATATAACATGTACAAACGTAATTATTCAAAAAATAAATTAAGGATTTGGTAAAATCATTTATCGTGTACGGGTGCGTTATGCTGCTTTCTATAAAGTAACCATGTCTCGAAAAACCCAAAAACAGAGTTAAAACCACTTCGCTACCACTCACGTATGCGATACGCACAGTGAAGAATCCCATGCATTCCCTCTAACCTAGTCATAGACGCTCTTCGTTAAAAACATATTCTCCCAAGTTTAAAATCATTACATTAGGAAATTTAGGCAGCGGGGTAAAAAAAAATATCCATATGGTTACTCCATGTGCGGCGATATTCCTAACACCCATAGTCAGCATATAAAACTCTTTATACACATAAAAAATGAACATATAGTAAGCTTTGCAAGGAAAATATTATAAACCGCGAGGAGACGCTAGCGTAAAGGTACACCCACCGCAAGTACAAAATCATAAAAAGAAAGTTACCTTCGGCAAACTAATTTCTGTATTTTCATACATTCGTGCACGCTCGCTCCAGATCGTCCAGATATATAATGAAAGACTTCACAAGTGCGAAATAATGAGATAATATAAGGAAAAACTTCACAAGTTTGANAAAAAAAAGACTGTTGGTAAAGAACAAATATAGAGTATATCAGTTTTGTCATAATTTAAAGAAAATAAAGTATTTAGTATATCAGTTTTGGAATAATTTAAAGACAAAAATATTCAATAAAACTCGAGCTGCCACTAACATAACGTGGATATATATACATATATATATATATAACATGTACAAACGTAATTATTCAAAAAATAAATTAAGGATTTGGTAAAATCATTTATCGTGTACGGGTGCGTTATGCTGCTTTCTATAAAGTAACCATGTCTCGAAAAACCCAAAAACAGAGTTAAAACCACTTCGCTACCACTCACGTATGCGATACGCACAGTGAAGAATCCCATGCATTCCCTCTAACCTAGTCATAGACGCTCTTCGTTAAAAACATATTCTCCCAAGTTTAAAATCATTACATTAGGAAATTTAGGCAGCGGGGTAAAAAAAAATATCCATATGGTTACTCCATGTGCGGCGATATTCCTAACACCCATAGTCAGCATATAAAACTCTTTATACACATAAAAAATGAACATATAGTAAGCTTTGCAAGGAAAATATTATAAACCGCGAGGAGACGCTAGCGTAAAGGTACACCCACCGCAAGTACAAAATCATAAAAAGAAAGTTACCTTCGGCAAACTAATTTCTGTATTTTCATACATTCGTGCACGCTCGCTCCAGATCGTCCAGATATATAATGAAAGACTTCACAAGTGCGAAATAATGNTTAAGAGACATATCAGATCTGCGGTAAAACACCCCCACCCAACCCCACAGAGTCCAACAAACACTGCTACGTTACTTTAACCGAATGAAAAGTGACATGCGAACATGCGTATGAATATTTATGTAGCCTTTAATCCAGCAGGTGTAAATATAATTCAATCTTTATGAATTACGCGAACTAAAACATAGATTTATTCTCGAGATGCTAGTCCACCATGCAGATTTATAACAAAACACGAATTGCAGCAAATACACGTGCATACAGCTCTCATTCGAAACCCTTCAACCTCGTCCAGATATATAATGAAAGACTTCACAAGTGCGAAATAATGAGATAATATAAGGAAAAACTTCACAAGTTTGAAATAATTAGAGTACATAAGGAAAGACTTCACAAGTGCGAAATAATTAGAGTATATTCCAGCCATTGCATTACGGATACTATGAAATGTTATAGAGTTACCTTAACCCCTTTGGAATGTAGAAAATTAATTCTATGTGCCATTTTTTTTTGTAAATGAATTCTACCTCTAACTACACCTTTTTTTCGTATAAAAAATTTAATGTGACACATCTATTAATTCCGGCGAAACCAAAGATACATTGTGATGCTGTTAAACTAAGAAATAAGTGGATAAAACGATCATTCTCCACTTTCTCATACATGAAACACTCATACCTACCACACACAGAGAGCCCGAAATATAACAATTGCANTACCTACCACACACAGAGAGCCCGAAATATAACAATTGCAGGCGAGGCTGATAGACGCATTAAAAAACTATTAAGACAATAGCATACTTAAAGAAGTGGTCACGAGTCCCATTACAGAAGTAATCGAGAGGCTCGTGCAGCCGTAATCTGAGCTCGTGCACGCTGCCAGCCGNTTGGAATGTAGAAAATTAATTCTATGTGCCATTTTTTTTTGTAAATGAATTCTACCTCTAACTACACCTTTTTTTTCGTATAAAAAATTTAATGGGACACATCTATTAATTCTGGCGAAACCAAAGATACATTGTGATGCTGTTAAACTAAGAAATAAGTGGATAAAACGATCATTCTCCACTTTCTCATACATGAAACACTCACACCTACCACACACAGAGAGCCCGAAATATAACAATTGCAGGCGAGGCTGATAGACGCATTAAAAAACTATTAAGACAATAGCATACTTAAAGAAGTGGCCACGAGTCCCATTACAGAAGTAATCGAGAGGCTCGTGCAGCCGTAATCTGAGCTCGCGCACGCTGCCAGCCGCGCTGCACCAGGTGTTGAATTGGACTTTGCCCTAGCGCACTGGCCGCCGGGGGGAGGCTTGTCGCTCCAGCAGCTTGTTTTATTTCTCACACAAGCCAACTTTCATTCATAGGATAATAAACACAGATAACTGCACACACAAGTCAACACCAGGGTAGATCCATGTTCAAGGGTACCCGGGTTCGATACTCGACTCGTTCGGCCGGAATTAACATTTTAAAAATCACTCCAGGTGAATGCCTGGATGGTTTCTTGGTCGAGTCCTTACTTGTTCCCGCTTGTCCTAGCAACTCGCTCCATCTCAAAATAGTGAAAAATTTACTTTTTTATTATTTTTACTTGCACGCCACCTTTATACTGCAAACTCGCACTAATATTTTACTAGAATCTAATACAGTCACGAATAAAAAATATTTATATTTGTTCTTTATAAGAGAAAAGGGGTTGCGCAATTTTCTCTCACATCGGATCAGCAGTATCGGGCATTCAGAATCACGAGCCAGCCACATTTCGAGGACGAAAAACATAAAAAATATCGCAACACATTTGCAGACAAATGTGTACATATTAACTTAAAACAAAATCACTATATTGAACACAAATATTTATTTCGTATCAGCAATTCCTTGCATATTTCAGGCATACCGAGATATCATTTTGCATTTTACAGGTATTTAAAGGTACCATTTCTAACACGATGCGTTGTTGGCCAGTCTGATAACTAGGAATATATACCGAATCGGGTCATAATTATTCTCTTCGTAATCTAACGAACGACTCCTTTCATTCCTGCTGCTGGTAGGCCAGCAAATACTTGAATACGGTCAAAATTTCGTAAGGTGCGTAGACCAGGAGAAATTCTTTCGGCAGATACGGTATCTCGTCCTGTTTGTCCAAGGCATTAAACGCGCGCACACTTCCATATGCCAAAATGGCCGAAAGGATTTTATGGCCACTCGGACAACCCGCGTACATTTCCAAGAGCGAGAAAATTTACTGATTTCCCGAGGGGGCTCAGGGTGCGTCTTATATAGAGTTTTTAAGGGGAAAAAAGTTCGCACTCGCGATTTGAGTAGACCATCGATTGGTTAGAACGAAATTTTCCGAAAACGCACCAGCAATTAGCCAATACAAGAGATTGTCATGTGACGTGGTTTGCCAATGAGAATCAGTGCTGGGGGTGGAGGCCTGCCGACTAATTGGTCGAACGAAGGTGAATAATTGGTGGATGGTGTGATGGGGGTGGGGCAATTAGCCAATTACAAATAGGGGAGGATGGGAACCAACTATTTGGTCTAACGAATGTTTCCGAAAACACCCGAGTAATTATGCAATGAGAAACATTGTCAGAGCAATTAAAAATATTGGAAGGGGGTGTGCAATTGGTCGATGAGATTCAGGGGTGGTGCATTTTGTCAATTAAATGTATTGGAATGTGGAGTGGGTCAGTCGTCTGCTGGGCGTGGTTCTGGAGACAGTACTAGCAACAAATGAAAAAACCAAGATGGCGGTCGAACGAAGGTGAGAGACAAACTCCGGTAATGTATAAACAAATGACAAACAAAATANGTTTCCGAAAACACCCGAGTAATTATGCAATGAGAAACATTGTCAGAGCAATTAAAAATATTGGAAGGGGGTGTGCAATTGGTCGATGAGATTCAGGGGTGGTGCATTTTGTCAATTAAATGTATTGGAATGTGGAGTGGGTCAGTCGTCTGCTGGGCGTGGTTCTGGAGACAGTACTAGCAACAAACGAAAAAACCAAGATGGCGGTCGAACGAAGGTGAGAGACAAACTCCGGTAATGTATAAACAAATGACAAACAAAATANGAAAAAACCAAGATGGCGGTCGAACGAAGGTGAGAGACAAACTCCGGTAATGTATAAACAAATGACAAACAAAATAACAAGATTTCGGGCGTTGTATTTGATGCCTAACAAGATGGCTTACTGCACCAACTAAGTTGGTGGCTTGCTGCACCTTCTAATATGGCGAACTCACCGACCAAAATGACATATGGCTGCACCTACCACGACGGTGGACGGTAGCTGTGATGCCTACCAAGATGGCGGACTGCACCTACGAAGATGGTGGGATGAGTTAGGGAGGAGGGGGTTGTGGAGGACTTCTGCCAATTTAATTTTTTTAAACCCATTTTTTAAATCCATTTTTTAATTTTTTTAAACAATTTTTAAATACATTTTTTTAATATTTTGAATTTTTTGGATTTTTGTGGATTATTGGGGTTGAATATCAAAGTTCAAAGGTTAAGGTCACATTGTTCCAAGATGGTCGCCTGCCGACCGGAATGACAGAGCACAAAATGCTCCGACGCTCCGGTCCCAGGTCCCGATGTGCCCAAAGTTCCCATTACTCTTAGCTACAGATAAAATTATTGTTAATGTGATCAGAATACGATAAAGCTATTTAAATAAAATTTCCAAATAGGTTCGACCACAATTTTATTTAAGATTTACAATAACAATTTATTTCGTTTAATGGCAATTGTGTGGTGAAACTGAATTATAATTTTGATATGATATCCATTGCTTACAATGACTACGAAAAAAGTAACCCAAACACAAAGAGCACAATATATACATGAGGAACACATATATGGAAGAAGAGACAAAAATTCCGTCCTATTTATTTATTTTGACTTACTTCATTGTGTATTTCGCTTGCGGTTTTGCGGTTTTCATATTGTCACAGTTGTATTGTCCTGTCCTCATTATTCCTGTGTCGCTCATTATCCAAACGGATTGTTATCTCTTGTTCCATCTGTACTTATTTATATTATTGCATCTAATTGCATTTGTGTTTCTCATCCATATATTATGTTCTTTGTTTCTTTGAGACTTTTTTCGTAGTCATTGAAGGAAATGGATATACAATTACAATTCTAATTCAATAAAATTTTAATTCTAAATGGCCGAAAATTATTTCTTAATCACCGGCGAACATTATACCATACTTCAAAAATATTCCTTTATGGGGTATTTAAGACTTCAAAAATTCAAACGTTGTGGTCGTATAACTTTTTGACATTTGTTAGGCAGAAAATGTAAGTTTGATAGTACATAATTTTGCTAAAAAGTAAATAAAAGTTATTTTTAAATTATTTTATNTTAGGCAGAAAATGTAAGTTTGATAGTACATAATTTTGCTAAAAAGTAAATAAAAGTTATTTTTAAATTATTTTACTTTTTATAAAAAATTGTATTAATAATAAATAATGAAAGTATTGCATATATTAATTAATAACACAGAAAAAATGTAGCACTTGGTTACTTACAATGAAATGAAATACCTTAATATACTTCAACACATATTTGAAATCACTCTNAAAAAATGTAGCACTTGGTTACTTACAATGAAATGAAATACCTTAATATACTTCAACACATATTTGAAATCACTCTATGAAATGTTTTCGAAATTTTTAACAATTATTCTATGAAGTAAAACATTTTTGCATATTTTATATTTGTAGTATTCTATAAGTTTTTGTAAAATATAATTTTGTTATCCACATCTTTAATTAATTAAGACATGATCTTTCAGACACCCTTGCAATATTTTCTCCAAATGTTTTAATTTTATTTCCTTTAAACGCCCCAAAAACACTAAAATTGTTAATGCAAAAAATATGAGGTCTAATTTTTATTTATTCGAGGAAGAAGTACTTTTAAGTAATGCTTACAAGTTGAGCAGTATTTCGTAGAAATGTAAAGTAATGAATTTTTTTCGTGATCAGCACCCTTAACGGCTCTCCTCTGCCTACTAAGCCTGTAATCACATACTTTAAATGAGGCATCAGTGTTAAAGGAATTGTTTCACAAAGCATCAATTTTAATGACAACCATTTCAAACAAAAAAACCTTATATTACGTGACATTTCTTAAGGAATCTTGCCAATATTTGTGTTTGTCATTTTTCTAAAATTTAACATTGAAATTAATATTTTCCAAAATATATGAATATGAATATTTAAAGTTTTCTTTATTGTGGTAATATTCTCTGAAAAAAGTTATTTAAAAGATATATTTTAACAGCTATAAGGGCCGCGGTGTCTGAGCAATTAGCATGCTCGCCTCTCACCAAGGCGAACCGGGTTCAATCCCCAGCCGGTTCACCGTATTTCCGCATGTGGGAATCGTGCCGGACGATGCCGCTGGTCTGTGGGTTTGTCTCGGGTATCTCCCGTTTCACCCGCCCTTTCATTCCGGCGCCGCGTACTCATCTCAATCATTCTCATCGGCTCTCAAGACCTCGTTGTTAAGAGCCGCCCAAATCTCCACACTCACTCACTTAATAGTTATGTTTTAAATTGATCCACTGGGAAGAAATTTCTTTAACATTGATTCCCCATANCCACACTCACTCACTTAATAGTTATGTTTTAAATTGATCCACTGGGAAGAAATTTCTTTAACATTGATTCCCCATATAAACTCCATGGCTACAGGCTTGGTTAAGCAGATACCATAACTGAGTGCTTTTATAATACATTATCTGAAAAAAAAATCCCTGGCCGTTAGCAGAGGAGGGTGAGGTACACTAATAAACACTTAACACATTTATAAAAAAATCTAGACTTTTTTGCACCGTAGAAAATGTAAGAAACGGCAATCTCATATAATACATTTTTATAACTTTGTGGGAAAATATTTTGCCAGAGTGATGCACTACTGTGGAGCTATTTTAGTGCGACGTAAGAAATCGCGCTAATAGAATGTATCTTTCCGGCAATGTACTTGCTCACGAAGTACTCAGAAACTATTGTTTAGGATTGCCCTTTCTTGATTTTCTGTACTGGCTTCCATAAACTTGTGAACTTCAATTAACCTATTCAGCGTTACTTTATGTACAGCGCATTCTTAATACACACTCTAAGCACGTACTCCCAATAAATATGGCGCTGACGCGGGAGAAGTAGTTCCAACTCTTAACTTTCTAATAAAAAATATTATGTTTCAATACGTGTGCCATGAATTTCATTATTTAATTTATCTTTATTTTATGTATATACAATCAAGAATTTACACATTCCTAACATATTTACATTATAATAAAATTGCATTTTTATATTATCAGCGCATGAATAATGTGGTTAGGTCTATACTATGGCAATGTTAATTTTCCATAAGGCGGAAGGATAAAAATTATATCCGAAAAGTATATCCTAATCAAGGCTTTCGGAAATGTTCAGTTAATTGCGAGCAATCCATTTCTCCCTGCGCACCCTTGCTAACTTCCTGAGCTTATTTAAAATAAATAAGTAGCTGACGTTTTGCACGAGCTCCCGAATCTTGTACCGAAATCCGATCCCAAAACAATTTTTTACAAGAAGATAACCTTCATGTAAACTGTTCCTTAAAATAACCAATTTTTTTTTACCTGCTATAAACGTACAGTAAATTTTCGTTTGTCTGTTTCCGGTGCCAGTGAGTCACAAGTTCGGGTACGGGCTGATGGATGCTGCAGCGATGGTAAGCTTGGCGGAGAAATGGACCAGCGTTCCTCCTCAACACATCTGCAAGTCCCAAGAAGTGAATAAGGACATGTAAGTGAATACTGCCTTTCAAGCTGCCTTTGCTGTTAGGGTATCAATGTTCGTTGCGGATTTTATGAGTTGTAGGTTTTCTTAACAGTCGGCAAGCATTTTTTTTTTACAAAATTCGTTAAAAATTATTATTGACACTTTTGTCAAACTTATTTATAATTGGGATTATGGCGAAGAATCCCGGAGATGTCATATTCAAATTAAGAACAGAGAAGAAAATTCTTATTTGAATGAATCCGAATTGGGATTCGAGGCTTTATGTTTTTCATATTCTACTGCCTTTAAATAACTTAATTATATCAGTTATCTCATCAGTGTCAGCCCAAGCAATATTTAATGTGATGTACACTTGGAGATTCTTAGAATTCGCAGTCATTCTTTTGTGTACATTTTTTTTTTCGGGCAAGGCGACAAATACAAATGTTTTGCCTGATCGCAGCAAGGAAACCAGAGTAGTAAATTTCAAAGTCCAAGTAGAGATGAACATTACCCGCGACATCTCAAAATATTTTTATGGTCAGTACCAAGCTACTAGTCAAGTTCGAAGCCGACTGACATAACGGAAGTCCCGATGCTATCAGGCGATGTAAAGCTGTCAGTTCGTGGTCGAGAGCGTTAAGGCGTTCTCTTCGCGTGCGACGTTTCGGGTCCAAACTCCGGTTCAGTCACCTGTCTGTGTTCCGGTTTTAGATATGGCTTATCTCAGAGAAGCTGCCACTGACGCAAAATTGCTAATGTACCGGCTTTCCACACCAAGGCGAACCGGTTTGTATTCTCTGCGGGATTACACTCGGATTTCACAAGAGAGAAACGTGGCCTCCATCACTGCTTCACATCATAGTTTTTCATTCCTTACCCCCTTAAAACTCGGCTAAAGATTAATTTCGTGTATGTAAGAGGCGTCTACATAGAACGAGTACATAAAGTGTTTCATTCATAGTGAACGTACTCGTCTTATATTCAACCAATCGAACAAAACTAGACTTATATTTTAAATTTGTGAAGGGAAATAATGTACTTAAGTTTTCCTTGGAGATAAGTTTGTTTAACGAATACAATACATTACTTTTTTTTTAATACAATCTTATTGTCTAAAGGTGTTATGCAGACGGCACGAAATAAAATATCGTTATTTCTTACACGTCTGCTAGTCGAGAGTTATTCCTAGGCGACGTATGTATATACGACTTTGAACTGTGCCGCAAAGAATATATACTTTTATTACGATGCATACACGTTCATTATGCATGCATTTTTCATNACGAAATAAAATATCGTTATTTCTTACACGTCTGCTAGTCGAGAGTTCTTCCTAGGCGACGTATGTATATACGACTTTGAACTGTGCCGCAAAGAATATACTTTTATTGCGATGCATACACGTTCATTATGCATACATTTTTCGTCGTGAACTGAGCCTTACACGGAGGACGAGCACCTACGGGTTATTCCTCGAGAAACTCTTCTGTAGGCAGGTGCTACTCTGTTATCCCAGACCTATAACGCGCCTCTCCATGAGTGCTATTATCATAGTGTCGGGAACAGGCATTAAGACGTTTCACACATTCGCAGATCACGTAGAACAAACAGAGCAGATACATCAACAGCCAATCAGAGAATTTTTCGCGTCTTTTGCGTTATCCGCGTTGTCTGTAATGAAAAAAGGTTGAGCCGATGTCAACTTTAAGCGCGCAGTCAACGCCGATATTACCCACAATTCGGCGTGGAGTCCAAGACATTCAAAATGTGTTTGAGGTTAAGNATTCAAAATGTTTTGAGGTTACGGTTTATCAGTGTGAAGGAAATGCGATCTTAGTTGCATGGAAAAAAAAGTATAAAAACATAAAGGGGGAAATATTATTGCGAAATCACAACATCCTCATTGCGAAGCTAATTTGGAGCGAAACCCCACTTCCTGGCTGCTGATGGGCAAAACAAACAAGCTTGGAATTATGGACGTGCAGTTAAAGTTTTGGCGATGTGTGAATCGGAGTCGCCTAGTCCTGCTCTTGTCTGTTCGGTGGATGCTTGAACTGCGATGCAAAGTGTTTGAAATACACGTTTTTCCATGAATCTATTAAACTTGCGTCCGTTGTGCTGATATACGAAATGAACACACTCTTCAGGCGAGGGCTTTTGAATGCTTTGAGGACGTCGCGCACTTAAAAAAATGCAATCTAATGGCACTTAAACACAGCTAAAAATGGCTTTTACAAAGCGCTGTAGCTCGACGTAAATGCGTCAGATACATACAAAAATAATCGAAGGCTCTTCACTGAACCATACTACAGACTTTCCATCAATAAAAAGACAAGAGTTGAAAGTGACACAGGTATGCGCTGCACAACGATGAGAACACCGCACGCTATAGTTCAAAGACTTGCGCGTAGAGGCGATGTCATGCATGATGAACCTGGCAATGCCAGCTAGCGAGCGCCCTTCCGTCCCTTCGGCCCTACGCGAGAGACGCAGAACTGGCTTGAAGCGTTTCCGTTGTTTTGCTGCGCCATGCAGTTTATATGTGTTACAGTGCGACTTCATTACACACAGGTGCATACTTGTACGTCCCACATCTGAAGGAAACTGCGCAGGCAGGCTCTAAAATTGCTGTTTATTTTTTAATCATGTCAAGAATTTATCCTTTGACTGCAGCTAATATGATGAAAGTAAAGCTATACAGTCGTGGAAAATTGTTTTGTTTCCCTCGTCTGGCGAAAAATTGTATTTCATGAACATTTATTTACTGAGAAACCCGTACGCGCAAACAATGATTTCACAAAAAAGATTTGCTGCATTTGTCCTCTTAAGGGTATTGCCTACCGAACACTTGAACTGTGTCGCGCCGTGTTTTAAAAACCCTTCTTTTTACGAAACTATTAAACGTTTCCCCAATATTTTTACGTACGAAAAGATAACATACATACATCAGAATAGGACTCAATTGTGCTTTTAAGATACATCTTTAAGGCTTAAAATATTATTTTGGAGCCAACCAACATCGTTAAAAACTGCTTTTTCATGATGCTGTATCTTAAAACTTTCTTGGACTTGAGCGAAACTACGGCAAGGGCCTGCATCGAACCTTGCTGTATACTTTACACCAAATAAATTGTAGGGTTACAGCTGAAAGTCCTATAGGTGTGTGGCAGCGTACAACTTCCGATCCCATCCACCACAAATCACCATCTTAACCTCCACCACTCCTGCCCCAATAGCAACAGGATGAAGAGAGGGCGGGAAGCTATCATAAAAAAAAACTTTTAAAACAAACAGGAAAAGGTAATTTGACAATAGTTTTGCCTTCCAAGTTTGGTAGAGCGCTACTGTAAAATGAACAAATAAGCATTTATGGTTCCAAGTATAATTGTGTCTGTAAACAAGTTTTTAATAAATGCCACCTAAAATTTCTCTGCAGTATATATAAAAATTACTATAAAAGAGTACAAAATTCATCATTCAATACACTCTAAGAAATTGTTTGCAAATATTCCACACCTGTGTATACATATAGTGAGGAAGAGCGGGTGGTAAAGTTTCTTCCCACTCATCCACGGTAGCGTTCCTACATTTGCTCAGGAAACAGTCAAATGCATAGGAAAGTTACAAATTATGTATTTTAGCTTTCCTAAATTTGCAGCCTGACATATGATAGTATTTCCATACGACGTATAGGCTAGAAATTTCCATTACAGTTTAGGATGTTTACTAGAAAATATTTTACGGTGTAGTTTTACAAACTTTAACTTGACCTAACTGAGAGGCTCCCCGACAGGCGACTGTCACAAAACGTACTTAATTTTCCTTTATTTATCGTTCTCACGCCCACACAAGCTCACTCGCAGCATCCGTCCGCATCAGCCTTGGAGCTGAGGACACTCCTCNATTTATCGTTCTCACGCCCACACAAGCTCACTCGCAGCATCCGTCCGCATCAGCCTTGGAGCTGAGGACACTCCTCCTCACCGAACATCCGAGAGTGTTGGTAGTGCTCATCGATGTTCCCTCCCATCATTCACTCCACATTCCAGAAGCCAAGGATATTCTCCTCACCTGACCCCCAAGGGAGTAGATACTGCTTCTCCACAGTAGCACTCTCAACCAGGACAGAACCGGGGATATTCTCCCCACCAGACACCTTGCAGCTCGCTTGATCACAATCACTCTCTCTCAGTCCACAACACAACTCAAGCATCGACTACGCTTGCAGCTTCCTGGACGATCATTTCACTACTTCCCCGTACAAGTTTCCTCTCAACTCATGCCCCGGAGTTCCTTCCTTTTATAGAATCGTATGATTATATCTTCAAAATATCTCGTGGCCACGTGTTCTCTGAAGGCAACTCCCCCATAAGGGTGACTGAATCAATGCGCGGGAAAAAGTTAAAGTGCCCATAACTTGTCGGTGAAATTCCAACTCTCCCGTCAAGAAAGCTAGAATCCATGTACATACCTTAACTTACATAATGAAGTCTCATGCATGGCGTCACCAATGCTGCGAAGCATAGTTTCCTCCTCGAGTCGTCAAGCCGTCTCTCCTCAAGGCAATGTCTCGGTGTGGCCTCCCGCCGATTCTGCTCCGGCACTGGATTGCCGATGTCTTACCTCCAAAGCAATTTTATAATTANCTCGGTGTGGCCTCCCGCCGATTCTGCTCCGGCACTGGATTGCCGATGTCTTACCTCCAAAGCAATTTTATAATTAATTTTTTTTATCTGATGATCCCCCAAATCCCGCTACGCCAACGTGAGCTCCTTCACAGTTCTATGAGCCGTCCGTCATGCAGGTTTGGTAGCGAAGACGGTTGTAGATTGGGCTGCGTCTCAGGGCAAGCCCTATACGCCTTAGGTCGGGTTTGATGCATGCATCGCAACTGGGCAGGGTTGTCTGGTGTCACGTCCGCTATTGTAGACGTGGACACACCCCTGCGCTCGTGCACCAGCCTATACACTCCTCGGCGCTCACTCGACGGGACCCCCGAGTTAGGGAGCATCGAGAACACGATGCTGCACATTGCAGCACATTCCGTCATCGATAGCAAACCACGATCGATTACAGGAATGGCGTAAGGAACAGCCAGTAACATTTAAATTGAACGACGACGTTTCGTGGCAACAATACAAAACGCCTACGCTTCTGCACGCGGCAACCGGCACAGCGGCTCCGTTTGGCTAGCAGTGGATCATTCAGGCGAAGCATCATCTCATCATTATTTCTTCGTTCACGAACACAGGAGCCAAGGCGTTAATTCAACTTCTCGTAGCCCAGTTCACAAGCTGTGTTCGCAAGAAACACATATACAAGTATGGCAGATCAAGGTTTTATTACGCCTAAGAACAGGGAAACCTAGAGTATTGGAGACATAAAGAACAACCACAAATGTGATAAGAACACTCCGTCCCAGGAGTACTCAGCACGAGAACACTGCAAGCCAGTTCTTGATCCACGTACCTATATACCCCGTCGCATCTACACTCAAGGTTCTTAAATTAACAACACTAAAGTAGAGTCACTACCTAGGCAGTGCCGCATCCCTCCTCTTTTCCTTTGCTGGCAGGGGGTGGGGAGGGGAATATTTTGGGACACCTGGGCTATCTGGGGAAACTCAGTTGCCCCATTAAATGTTAGCTGCGGAGGGCAACCTCCGTAACTACAGATTGGAATGGTGCAGGGAATTGGGAAGGAGCAAATCTTCCTGTAGGTCATATGAAACCCCGTTTGGGCGGTAAAGAGCCCCTCACGGAGGCTGGACTACCCCTGTTCTGAGCTTCGGCAGTGATGAAAAACGGCGGTCAAGGTTCTAAACTGGCGTGCAGTCCCCGTTGTAACGCCGGGACTGCGGGACTTTGAGCGGTTGCTTCATAATTTTACCAGCGCAAAGTCCGCAGCATAGTTCAGTACATGTTCCGATACTAGTTTCGAGTGTTTCCGATCAGTATTTTTTTGTGATCAGGCAGTGTGAAAAGGCAGTTTTTAGTTATGTCGGAGAGCTCGGAAATAGTGCTTGTATTGTGCCGTGGTGTCTTGAAAGTAGACATGGTACCTCATCTCAAGTGTAATTTTTTTTCGTTGATCAGTGCAACCGATGTACGTAAACTAGTTTCGTAAAAAAAAAAAAAAACGTGCATTTCAAACACATTGCGATGCAGTTTAAGTTCCAGGTATATTCTATTCGCGGTTTCTCCACACTTTTAAAATCAAACCTTTGAAAAATCACACCAGGCATGACGTGTTTAATCGTTTCCTAATCATGCCGTTTATCACAATTGTTTTATACTGGTGTTAATATGAACGTACTTTACTTTTCGTTAAATTTATTTTTAAATTATGATAAATGACTAAAATAAGATAGCAGATAGGTGTTCTGGTACTGTCTAGTAAGAAATAGCTATTATGAAATAATATGATTTAACTGAGTGCGTACGAATACGGTGCATTGTTCTATTCCTGTGATTTTCTAGATTTTATTAAGCTTTGTTTGCAAGAGGCGGATGAATACCGTGTAAGTATAACTTCGTGGGTTACCGAGAGTGGACTGAATGTGTGTGTGTGCGGGGTGGGGCGGGTGGCAGGTCGATCAGCGCGGCGGCCGGCTCGGTGCTGACGGTGCAGATGGACGCGAGCGGCTGCGCGGGCCGCGCCAACGAGGTGTCGCACCTGGAGCACGTGCAGTGCAAGGTGTCTCTGCGCTTCCTCCCGCGCGGCAACCTGCGAGTGCTGCTCACGTCGCCCGCCGGCACCACCTCCGTGCTGCTGTCGGAGCGGCCGCGCGACCTCGCCAGCTCCAGCTTCGACGAGTGGCTCTTCCTCAGCGTGCACCACTGGGGCGAGCGGCCCGGCGGCCGCTGGACGCTGCAGGTCGCCAACAGCGGCGAGAAGCGCGCCAGGGACAACGGTACCGCACACGTCGAGGCTGTTCGCGGTCGTCGACTCACCGCTTTTGAAATCAAACCTTTGGAAATAACGTTTCCCCCCTACCTGCCTGTATTTGAACGGGGCACACTAACCGTCATATTCACAGTCAAGTTGGCAACGATGAAGTGAAACTAGTTACATGTCTTAACGTTAAATTAAAAGTGTTAAGTAAACATTTGTGATACTAAAACATTTTTTTTCTTTTAAGTTTTATTTTTTAAATTTATATAACTGTAAGAATAAAGCAATTTGTAAAATATTCGTTTTCTAGTAATTTCACAGTTTACTTTACCAACGCTTGAATAAAGCGCCCACGCCGATGTCAATGATAATTTTACATATGATGTAAGAATACACGATGTGCTTACAAGTAGAACTTAGGCAGGGCTTTCAAAAGTGCTCAGTTTACCGCGAACAGCCTATATAGTATATTCTCAGTTTCTTCATACTTTTTGTGTGAAACCTTTGAAAAATCACCTTATGTATTATGTTGGTTGTTACCTAAATATCACATGTATTACAAGCGTTTAAATTTTTGTTAATATAAAAATACCTTATTTTTGGTTAAATTGAACTTTTACTCGTATTTTATCTATCAGTTATAATATTTAATTTATAATTAATACAAATAAAAACAGAGAAAATAGGCGTGTTGGTAATGCCTAGTCAGAAATATTTCTTATCAAAAACATTATTACACTGCGTGCGCAAGATTGCGGTGTGTGGTCCCTTTGGCGTAATTTTATGGACTCGGTTAAGCTTTGTTTGCATGAGGCGGAGGAATACTCTGGAAGTATAACTTTAGCAGGGCTTCAGATAAGTGTGAAGTAACCGTGAAAGAACTATCTATGCAATGTTCAACTTTTATTCGTACGCACGTACGACCAGCTGACGAGTGGCATCGCCCGGCAAGATTCCCACGTGCGAAAATCCGAGAGCGATTCCCCCGGGAATCGAACCCGGTTCGCACTGCTGTGAAGCGAGCGCTCTAGTCGCTACGCCACCTTCCAAACCTCTCCACTCCATTCGACTTCTGTTAACATAATATACCATTTTTAAGGGGTTCAGTATTTGGTCTATAAATTAAAATATTTATCTCATAGTCAAATGGAAACAACAAGGAGAAAATATGTATGTTTATGTTGGTAGTGACAAGTAAGAAATAGTTCTGACGTAAAATACTAATAATTAAATTTTTTTCACATTATTTGTGAAGTTGGCCTACAATTTTTTACTGTAATTTTTAGATCTTCAGTAAAACAGTGTTGGAAACACGTTTCATTGTTATTATGTAGTAACGCATTTATTTCTGAGTTGTAATCCAGCGTACGGACACTGGGCGTTGGTTTCTCCTTGGCATTTTCACCCAGAATTATTTACGGTTTGTTTACGTGGGGTTGACGGGTACGTAGTGAGTAGTAGCCCGCACTGTCGTCCTGGGCAAACTTATTTTCTTTTTGACGAAATATGTGTTTTTATCAAAGGAACGAAGACCGCAGGCTGATACGAAAACCTCCCTCTTTATATTAATAAGATAACTTCCCCCAAATAACCCATTAATAGCCGGTNACCGCAGGCTGATACGAAAACCTCCCTCTTTATATTAATAAGATAACTTCCCCCAAATAACCCATTAATAGCCGGTGTACGCAATTATGCATGATAACGCACAAGAAGGTCATTTTAGGCAGGTGTTGTAAAGTGCAATGTCTAGCGCCCATTGATCTTCCCAGTGGGTAACTGATTCATAAACCGAGCCGCTGTTCTGGGTTATGAGTGATTCATATTACTGCAGCCGTACAAAAGCATGCGTCTCATTGGTTGTGAATTGTGATAACGAACAAGTGATGTATCAGCCGGAGTACNCTGCAGCCGTACAAAAGCATGCGTCTCATTGGTTGTGAATTGTGATAACGAACAAGTGATGTATCAGCCGGAGTACAACGGGCATCAAACAATTTCTTATCCCCGACATCTGAAGCCATAAATTAAAGTGGGCCTGAAAAAAGATAAAGTCGTCAAATGGCAGTAATCTGCAAATGTAATAATTTTTTCCTTAGAGTCAGATGTCTTTCTACTTGTTTCAGTGACTGAAAATGATCGCTTGTTTATTTCAGCAAACGTAATGAAGCGTCAACGTAACTACTTATAGCAGGACTTTCATGGTAGAAGTTACACTATTATTGCAATGACAAAGTTGTAACAAGAACACTGCCATGGTTAAAAATTAAAAACCGTAAATATTTTTTGGGGTTGTGCATCACATAGCTATAAACATGGTGTTAAAATTCTCTCTGTTGAGTTTGTTATCAGCTGCGATCTATATATACACAGCCCCCTCTAAGTAATGTACTTTTCCAAGCTGTTCATTTCAGCGTGCGTAGGTATCTACTGTCTTACTTCTGCAATATTTTCAAGTTTGTGTATTTCTCGATTATGAGTAGATACCCAGAAATTTCACGAGTTCATTTGAGGACAAGCTAAACTTCAAACACGTGCACATTTGACTTTCTTTCCAATTGGATCGCAGTTTGTAAGCCACGCCCTGGACGGATTTGATCAAATAACAAACATGTGAGAAAAATACGGCCGAATCCCGTGCTACCTGGTCTGAGATTAAACTGGAGCAACAGCCAATAAACAACTAACTGACCCCGCGAGTACATAAAGGGTTGTGTGATCTAGCTTGTCGCCGAATGTATCTGCGAAATGTCCGGGTCTCTAATTATAGTTCGTAACAATATGCATCGATTGCGTATGCCTAAAACATTTTTGTTCCTCGCATAGCAAACGCTTTGTTTCCTCTTTCTCTGCAGGCGCGCTGAAGAAGTGGCAACTCATATTTTACGGGACAGCTGTGAACCCCGTGAGACTGAAAGCCAACGAGAGCATGGACTTCTGGAAGTCGAACGAGCTCGCCAACCCTCTCACGAACGAAGTGAACGTGAGCGACTCGCTGCCGATCAAGAAGAGCCCGAGCTACAAGAAGACGCTGCAGCTCGTCGACAGGAACAGCGTACAGCTGCTGGCCAACAGCTGCCACCCGGAGTGCGACCACCAGGGCTGCTACGGTCGGGAGCCGTTCCAGTGCCTCGGCTGCCTGCACTACAAACTGGACAAGTAAGGGAACGTGGTCTGCACGACGCTCTGAGCAGCCGCGAGGACCGAGAGTCGGTCGTCGTGACACACCGAGTGCCACAGTTACGCATATTATGTCATACAGCATAGCACACGTGTCTACATATGAGATCACTAGAGACCTGCAACATTTCTCGTCATTATCGCGGGACAGCTTAAACTCAAATCACTTGTACCTTTCCAATTGGATTACTCGTCTGACCATATTTCAATTGGCACGACCTGTATTACTCTGCGCCAATAAATGAACACTTCGCAATTGTTTGCCCGAATCACGCGCAGTTCGATCGTAACTTCACGTTTAGGCAGCAGCCAATGGAGAAACGACGGCGGCTCGAGTATAAAAAGTACTGTGTAGTTCAACCTGATGCCAAATAATAACGCAAATTTTGCAGGTTCCTGGTGATCGCATCATGTTGCTTTAGAGTGTTATATAGACTACATTAAATTTATTACAGCGTAATAAATGTATTTTATTATTTTTAAGTGGGTGTTCAACCACATACGAAAAAGGTCATATGTGGGATTTACTATCGTTGTACACTTATAACGTTCTGCACTATAAAACTGAATCTGTGAGAATTTCAATGTTCAAATTCGTCAACAGCGCCTGACTTATTCAACAGTTACGTCAGTCAGTTTAACCGACGAATTAGCAAATAAATTCATATTTTTCCTTCACTTATTGATCCAGTGACATTTTCCACTGATTCATCAAGCATTTCATTCACAGTTTTTCAGAGATTGATTTTTNTTCACTTATTGATCCAGTGACATTTTCCACTGATTCATCAAGCATTTCATTCACAGTTTTTCAGAGATTGATTTTTGTCTGATGAATCAGTTAAACAAGGTGCATCAAATTAAATAACAACACATAAACTAATAGAACACATTTTTTNTTTTTGTCTGATGAATCAGTTAAACAAGGTGCATCAAATTAAATAACAACACATAAACTAATAGAACACATTTTTTTTATTTTTTTTCAAATTTGGTTTTTGTTTTTAATAATACTATTTTTACGAGGTAACAGGATCATACAGTCTTTCATTTTCGTTTATGCGTCTTTCATGTCGTTTTCACGTAATCGCCACAGCGCTCGGTTTGAAGGTTGAAACTGCATTAAATGTGGTGATGTGAGTGCATTCGTACGTACTATTTGTATTAACAATCCTGGTGTTACCACTTGAACTACAAACGAAAAGAAATAGGATAATATTTAAAGCTACATATATTCGATAAATTATTTTAATAGGTATATTTCCGCACCGACTGTAATCTTTGGCGATCTAGTTAAGCTGGTAAGGCGTTGGTCTGAAAGAAGAGTACTGTGGGTTTACATCCTAGGTATTGCGTTTTTTTTTTTTACTATTTAAAATTATCTTAGATTGCACAACAGCAACAATGACCATCGGAAATATGTCTATTTCTCGTAATGATTTGGCTAAAATCAGTAAAAATGAATATTTAATTAATTGCATGCAGTTTTATGTCATTTATTAAACCCGTGAAATTGTTTCACTGAAACAAACTGCGGTTTCCCGCCGATTGTATGTGGAGGCATTTTTACTGATTCGAGTAGTTGCATTTGNAAACAAACTGCGGTTTCCCGCCGATTGTATGTGGAGGCATTTTTACTGATTCGAGTAGTTGCATTTGACTCCAAAACAGTGGTTTTCCACTGATTTGAATTTATAGTGGGGCGATACAATAAATATACGCGTACGTATAAGATAAATTCCAAATCACCTTCAGAAGAGTCACTTCAAAATCACTCTTACATGTGTGTCGTCATTAATTCCTTGTGTTAAAACCTTCTTTATAAACGCTCAAGTCGGTCAGGTAACCACGTGCTCTCGAGTACGACCACTGCGCTACGCTGCTAAAAATTCATATTTTCTAGACTGTTATGCAGATCACGTCTCGATTCTGTGGTAGAATCGTCATATCAAGGAGCGATTTTGCTGACTTCAACCGCTTATATATCAGCTGTAAAGCTGGAGATGAGTACTGAAACCAAAATAAGTATTTCCCTCTAAGGATAACTCATCAACCGATACAAGAGAAAAGGTAGCTTTATTAGGTTANAATCGTCATATCAAGGAGCGATTTTGCTGACTTCAACCGCTTATATATCAGCTGTAAAGCTGGAGATGAGTACTGAAACCAAAATAAGTATTTCCCTCTAAGGATAACTCATCAACCGATACAAGAGAAAAGNGATTGCACAACAGCAACAATGACCATCGGAAATATGTCTATTTCTCGTAATGATTTGGCTAAAATCAGTAAAAATTAATATTTAATTAATTGCATGCAGTTTTATGTCATTTATTAAACCCGTGAAATGGTTTCACTGAAACAAACTGCGGTTTCCCGCCGATTGTATGTGGAGGCATTTTTACTGATTCGAGTAGTTGCATTTGNAAACAAACTGCGGTTTCCCGCCGATTGTATGTGGAGGCATTTTTACTGATTCGAGTAGTTGCATTTGACTCCAAATCAGTGGTTTTCCACTGATTTGAATTTATAGTGGGGCGATGCAATAAATATACGCGTACGTATAAGATAAATTCCAAATCACCTTCAGAAGAGTCACTTCAAAATCACTCTTACATGTGTGTCGTCATTAATTCCTTGTGTTAAAACCTTCTTTATAAACGCTCAAGTCGGTCAGGTAACCACGTGCTCTCGAGTACGACCACTGCGCTACGCTGCTAAAAATTCATATTTTCTAGACTGTTATGCAGATCACGTCTCGATTCTGTGGTAGCGATTTTGCTGACTTCAACCTCTTATATATCAGCTGTGAAGCTGGAGATGAGTACTGAAACCAAAATAAGTATTTCCCTCTAAGGATAACTCATCAACCGATACAAGAGAAAAGNAAGCTGGAGATGAGTACTGAAACCAAAATAAGTATTTCCCTCTAAGGATAACTCATCAACCGATACAAGAGAAAAGGTAGCTTTATTAGGTTAATCGAAATTTTTTCACCACGATCCTTTTGGCTTATTTTAAATTAATTGTTCCAAAAATTAACTTCTAACACCATACTTTCATTTTAAGTAAATGTAATCAACGTATTTTTTTTTATAATAATTTTTGTGACGTTTATCAACAACTTAATCAATACCTAACTTCCAGCTCTTTCAGCTGAAGAGAGTTCGTACATTATTTAACATAAATTGCTGTTAATGACAGACGTAAGTTTGTGGCGTTAGTGTACAATTATAAAAAAATATTTCGGCTATGTAACTTTTAAAATAGAAAATGATAACAAACGTCTTCCCACAAAAGACTGTCATCTTGCCTCAGTTCTGAATAACATTTTTCATTACACCCATTAGAGATCCGGAAATGTCGCGGATTCAAGCGGCAAAAAGCTAGACTCCACAATCCTTAGTGCACTCGAACATCAGTTAGTTGTTCGTCGCTGCATTTTCACCCTAGACCGTGTAGCACGGGATCGGAGCCAAGAGCCCCCTTGCCCAGTCAAGGGGGCTCTTGGCGATTAAGACTATCAATGGGGCAACTGCAAAGTTCCCTGTTGAGGTCCAGTCCCATGTGTCCCTCAACTCCACCAAGGGCGTCGTCTGGTTTCCCTACTTGATTGACATCCCGGAAAAAGAGATCTTACATGAGATGCAAACTCATTACGTCACTGATGTTGGCCTTGTGTTGAAGACTACTGATGGTGTCAAATTACCTACAGCTACTCTCATCTTGACTTTTGGTGTGCGTGACCTTCCCTCCGTTATCGAAGTAGGGTACTTGAATATGCGTGTTAAGCAGTTCATTCCTGCTCCTCTACGCGCTACAACTCTCAACAGTTTGGTCCTTATTTTCTTGTAGGTCAGTTATTGGCTCAAATCCGTTTACGGCGTGGCTTACAAGCTGCGATCCAATTGGTGAAGATATTCAAGTGTACACGTGTTTGAAGTCTAGTTAGTCCTTAAATGAACTCGCAAAATATCCGGGTCTCTAAACATGAGTTATACCATAATGATCATGGCCAAGCTAGACCATAGCTTCGGTGCATCTACAGGCAGCTGAAGAACTGTGTCAGAGTATTCACTAATAAAGTAACTCGTATAACACTGACACACACTCGCAGATTATTTTTCGAAGCAGATGTTTCTGGCAGACAAGCTATGCAGTTAACTTAATTCACAAATACGTATAATCATAAAGACGCATATACCTAAGTTTTTAAAATATTTTTGACGCTTACATTACTTTCCCGCCAAACAACATTTATTTCAGATATAATATATAACTATTTCTTTTGACGCCTAAGGAAATCCCAACACCGCACAAGGCATGCTAAGTTTCATTGGGTACCAACACATAAGAAAACACATGTGGAGTTCTTCTGTGCACGTCATAAAACATAAGGCAACGCTTAATTTTTCCATTGTAAACTCGGCTAAGGTTAATTCTACTCAGGTTAGGAACAAAAGGAGTTTTCTTANGCAACGCTTAATTTTTCCATTGTAAACTCGGCTAAGGTTAATTCTACTCAGGTTAGGAACAAAAGGAGTTTTCTTGTGGAAGAGGTTGGCATAGGGAACATTTCCGTTGCTAGGTGTGCAGTGTTCCAACGAGGTATTTTTAAATTAAAATTTTAAGCTATGTGAATAAAAAAAGATAATTTTTTTTACTTAGTTACGAAGTTATTTTATAGTTGATTTATGAATTATCCTGTTTTCTAACGTAGACAATAAGGAANGCAACGCTTAATTTTTCCATTGTAAACTCGGCTAAGGTTAATTCTACTCAGGTTAGGAACAAAAGGAGTTTTCTTATGGAAGAGGTTGGCATAGGGAACATTTCCGTTGCTAGGTGTGCAGTGTTCCAACGAGGTATTTTTAAATTAAAATTTTAAGCTATGTGAATAAAAAAAGATAATNTAGGTGTGCAGTGTTCCAACGAGGTATTTTTAAATTAAAATTTTAAGCTATGTGAATAAAAAAAGATAATTTTTTTTACTTAGTTACGAAGTTATTTTATAGTTGATTTATGAATTATCCTGTTTTCTAACGTAGACAATAAGGAAAAAATGTGGTGCACCTGCGACACTAGCGCTTACCTAGTGGCGAAAATGTTTGGTTGCCAAACTTTTAACATCGATCTTTCGAACCTGAGTAGAAGTAACCCTAACACATTGAGGTGTTCACACATTTACTGGCACTTGAGACAAATTAGAAGTGAGTCACTTATATCCACTACTGCAAGAACACCGGCACAGTTGGTGTCTGCGTTAGAACTCACCATGGTCCTATTGGTCCATACCACGCCGGACACTACCCTGTACTTTACAGCGTTCGTTATTGGCCAGTCATCAACCAATGGAGAGCCAAGCTGATATCGACCCAATAAAATGTCATTTGTCGTACACAAATGGGTCTAAAATCAATCACGTCCCTTTGAGTGGCTATGAAAAAATTAATTACATCGTTAGCAATATCATCGTGTTCTTGTGACGTCATGTCAAACACTAGCCGAACAAAGACTGCATATGCATGCTGAACAACAAAGAAATGTTCAAACCAGCTTGGAATCAAATGTCATTGGTCGTACAAAATGGGTTTAAAATCAATGACGTCCCTTTGAGTGGCTATGAAAAATAAATTCCATCGTTAATGCATTGTAGTGTTCTAGCGAGGTCATGTGAAACACTAGCCGAACAAAGACTGCATATGCATGCTGAACAACAAAGAAATGTTCAAACTAGCTTCGTAAGAGGCTTGACGTGAGCTTGTGCGTGTGTTGGCGTAGCACGTGCGTGCGGAGGTGCCCCCCGCGCAGCTTCCCTAACCAGGAGGGCCGGTGCTGGCCGTGCCACGAGTCCTGCGAGACGTGCGCAGGCCCGGGCCAGGACAGCTGCGTGAGCTGCGCGCCTGCGCACCTCCTGCTCGCCGACCTGGCCACCTGCCTGCAGCAGTGCCCCGAGGGATACTACGAGAGTGAGGCCGGCCGTCTTCTAACTCCTATCCCAGTTCCTTTCTTCCTAATTTGTGTTTAGCATTTTGTTAAGCTTTAGTCGGCCCACCCACCATAACATTCAACTGTCCAGCATGCTATGCTAATATTATTTTTGGTGTTATCATTATTACAAAAATTAAAAATCCACGAAGTATTAAAACAAACAGCAATTATTGCCGAAAATTGTTAGGGAGCCATTTAATTTAAAATTAACAAAATAAAATAAATGTGTTCTCTAATTCTTGCGTAACAAAAATTATATGTAATGAAAAAAATACTTATACAGCCATTTGCTTTGTTAAATAATTATTGTCAGTACAAAATACATTTGTTTATTCCAATAACCTCGTCTTAAAATTTTTTTTTTCCTAATCTACCCTTTGCTAAGTATTAAGTGTACGTCCGAGGTAGGGGTGGTAGCTAAATGCGTCTCAGGGCTGAGCCCCTTACGCCTGAAAGGAAGGGAATTCGTTGAAAGGACGTCTGCAACCCCTCCTGACAGGAACTAAGTTCAAAACTTATTCATGCATTACTGAAAATGCTACGGCAAACAGCTAGTGTGAAATCCATGCTCTTTAATGTGACGTAGAAAATCAAGAAGAGGGGGGAGGGGGGAGGGACTTGTGGGCGCACTCATTTGGCGGCGATTTGGTTATTAATTTGTCTTTGGTAAATTGTCAGCTTCGAAACTGACAGAACACAAAACGCAAACTACGATTATTCGTCATAGATTTTGTAGGCAAAACAGGTAACGTGACCCCTTTCGTTAACAAAGAGTGCTAATTGGAAAACAATCTGAGTTCTTCCAACCCGCGCCAGTAAGCCTGCCTTTAAAATTTAAAAATTACCCTTGAAAATTATGCAGTAAGCGCTGATCTGGCATACCGAGACACGTCTTCTGTATTTGCAGTTTCCAAATAAAGTTGTTATTCTTAATTCCAGCCAATTGAAACAGGCGACAAGCCTGTCATGTTTACTTTTGTTTGTAGCCTGACCTCGCATATCACAACCATATTTAAGCAGATCATACTTCAAAGCCGACATTTTCTATCTGAGAAGCTTATTTTTGTGAACAAATGAAATTTTAAGAACGTGCACACTCAAGCCTTTTTAATATTTTTTATACTTACATTACTGTAAATAACAGTTTTCGGCCAACAACACCGACTTCTCTGGTCTGATATGTCGCCGGCTCACAAGTTCCACTAAATATATAAAATATAACTACATATTGTAACGCTTAAGGAAATCCCAACAACGCACACGACCTGCCAAGTTCCGTTAGAAACCATTACATAAGATAACACACTTCCGATTCTTCTGCAAACGAAGTAACGCATAACTTAACGATTTTTCTATTGTAAATCCAGCTTAACTCGATTAAGGAAAAACGAATTCTTCGAATATAACCTAAGTCGATTTTCTACCCTCTTACAACTTCGGCATTTAAAAAATTTTGTTTATTTAATCAGAATATTCACTACCCTCGCATCGTGTAAATATACAATAAGCGATTATGTAGTTTTCCTCTTTAGATATTGTAGAACCTTGCGCTTGGTTACGTATATTCCCATTTTTATTGTGGTAGCTCTGTATTCTGTGTGTGTGTGTGTGGCCGTNTTGTAGAACCTTGCGCTTGGTTACGTATATTCCCATTTTTATTGTGGTAGCTCTGTATTCTGTGTGTGTGTGTGTGTGGCCTTCACAAGTGTTATTTCATACCCCACGTATTTTCGAGAATTTTTGCATGGAACTGTTTGTTAAGTAGTGTTTTTTTGTACATGATTATGTATATTGTTCTCTGAAACACATTTATGGTATAAAAGTAACCGTGCATAAATGACGCAATCAGTAATTTTACTCAGAAAACGTAGACCTGTATTAAAAAAAAAAAAAAAACAAGCGACGTCAAGCGCCTTGTCTGCCAACATTACAAANGTAGACCTGTATTAAAAAAAAAAAAAAACAAGCGACGTCAAGTGCCTTGTCTGCCAACATTACAAAGTGAATAGGTAGGGTCCTATTTGTGACTTAATGTGTTCTATCGTTGGCAGTACTGTAGAACCTTTTTTCGGCCAACTTCAGTAAACAAATGACTGAGATAAGGTTATCTCGTTACACAGACGAATTTCAACTATATCCTTGTACGCTTCTTGGCCGCTCCGCCTTTGAAGTTCTTGTCACAGTGTCAAATTTTCCGTCACGCTGCTTCCACTTAGTTTGGTCAAATAAAGTTCGCAGGTAGCTACATCATCGATACGTCATTAATATGGCCATGTTTGTCTGAAAACTTTGGATGGTTATAGTTTCCATTAAATATTCTGTGCATTGGTCCTGTTCTAACACGTCTTGAATTTTCGACGAGTTCNTTGGATGGTTATAGTTTCCATTAAATATTCTGTGCATTGGTCCTGTTCTAACACGTCTTGAATTTTCGACGAGTTCAGCTTATCACAATCGTGCACATTAAAAACCGTTATTTCCGACCCCAATAAGCTTTAAAATGGTGACCAATAACTAGAAACAAATAAGGTTATCTAGGTAATTCATTTATGTAATATCTATCAGGACATGAATGCTGCTGTTAAGTGCACATTCAATCAAAATGTTCAAATCATCGAAGGCAATTATTTTTATCGCGCTGCAAATACGGACGAAAATATATTTAAAAATTATTTTAGTGTAATTAAATCTTAAAGTGTTTAATACTCCTTGTAATGGGCTGCATGGTAAAATAACAGCATTACCCACTCTGAAAATTATGTTTAAATACAAAACCAATAGGTCCCTCAAATATAAAAGTAGATAGTGTGACATATTTTAAAACATATTGAAAATTATTTAGCCAAATTTGTGTGATGACAAAACTTTATGGCGGTTTCTCACCTTCAAATTCTGTTGACACATATATTTGAAATATAAGATTTTATAGCGCGAAATATCCTTAAAAGCCCTTTATATAATTGAAAACTCGAGCATTTGACTTGACGTTTCAGTTCCTTTTGCGGAATCACCGATCACGATAAATACATAAAGTTAAGAGGATTTACCACACGTGCCAAATCTGTGCACTGTGGACTTCTTCGACTTGTGCAGGGGCGTGCATAATTCTTGCAGAAAAATTTATTAATCGTCAACCAATAAAAAATGTTACAGTTAATGATTGCAATGAAAATAACTATTTGTTTTTTAGTTTAGATTATTGTCATTAGTGAACGAAATTACCTTTTTCGGAGATACTTGGCAATTTTTTCTGCTGATTCCGGTTCAATATTTCTTGAATTTTGTTCACCAAATGCATCGTTACAATCGTAATAAAATCCTTTCTTCCTTTATCATTAACACTCATCGCTGAAATTTTTAAGAAAAACGACTGTCATGAAAACTTTCCAAACCTTAAAGGGGGTTATAAAAAGTGTATAAAATGAGGGAGCAACAAGATGCAAGCCATAGAAGTAATGGGGGAAAGAGAAAACAATATATATTGCAGTACCGTCCTTGATATTGGCATCTGCAGGAGGGTACCTAGCCATCTGCAGTACACAGTTGAGCACAAGTAGAAATTTTCTGCGCCGAACTGAAATCCTTTACAAGTGCTTATTCACATTCTCCCTTGCGGTAAAGTGATTTGTATTTGTTCGATTGTCGATAATCAAAATTACGGTTGTCATTTCTCGGTTATGTCTGCCTAAAGACACATGTGCATCATCAGAACATGCACCGAAGGCAAATATTTCATGTTTCACAAGAGTTTTATTCTTCTGTTAACATAAAAGTACCTTACTTTTGGTTAGATTTAAATTTTATNTATTTCATGTTTCACAAGAGTTTTATTCTTCTGTTAACATAAAAGTACCTTACTTTTGGTTAGATTTAAATTTTATATTTATTATATCAACAAAATTATATTATTTCATTTTTAATTAGCATGAATAAAACAGAGAAAACAGGTGTGTTGGTAATGCCGAGTAAGAAATAGTTCTTATGAAAAATAGTATTACACTGAGTGCGCACCAATGCGGTGCGTTGCCCCTCTGATGGAATATTCTAGAATTAGTTAGGGTTTGTTTGCAGGAGGCGAAGGAATATCCTCGAAGTAGTTCTTAAGCAGGGCTTCAGAAAAGTTGGAAGTAACCATGAATGGCCAATAGACAGTAAAACAAAACTCCTCTTTACTCTTCTGAGGTGAGAAATAGTTTTTAAGTCAATTAGTCCATTTTTTCTAAAATAGTTTTTAACTGAAACGGTAACTAAAAGTCAAAATAAATTAAAATAGCATCCTTAGAAGCTAGATAAAAATTTGCAGGACACATGGCGTACATTTATTATATAGTAGCAAGCACCCTCTGCACAAAGGTAAGCCGACCATAAATAAATCGTCTTCCCCATGTGACGTGGACACCTTCTATACTCGTGTTCATAATCTCTCAATGGAGAAGTTATAAAAGTGGGCCGTGGCTCTAGTGTCCCGAGGGGAACATACAAAGCACTTTACGGACTCAGCACTGAGTGAGGCACTCTGCAACACTACGCTTTCCCTCACACGCGATAAAAGCCGGAGAGATTTCCGACAGATCCCACTGATGTTATCTGTGTTGCTCGAGCCCATTTAGCCTTTCATCATCCCGTGATAATTGCCAGTCCGTACTGTCGCTTTTTTTTTTTTTTTTAAATCGTTGTTACGCGCGGTACCCNTATTTCATGATTCACAAGAGTTTTATTCTTCTGTTAACATAAAAGTACCTTACTTTTGGTTAGATTTAAATTTTACATTTATTAAATCAACAAAATTATATTATTTCATTTATAATTAGCATGAATAAAACAGAGAAAACATGTGTGTTGGTAATGCCGAGTAAGAAATAGTTCTTATGAAAAATAGTATTACACTGAGTGCGCACCAATGCGGTGCGTTGCCCCTCTGATGGAATATTCTAGAATTAGTTAGGGTTTGTTTGCAGGAGGCGAAGGAATATCCTCGAAGTAGTTCTTAAGCAGGGCTTCAGAAAAGTTGGAAGTAACCATGAATGGCCAATAGACAGTAAAACAAAACTCCTCTTTACTCTTCTGAGGTGAGAAATAGTTTTTAAGTCAATTAGTCCATTTTTTCTAAAATAGTTTTTAACTGAAACGGTAACTAAAAGTCAAAATAAATTAAAATAGCATCCTTAGAAGCTAGATAAAAATTTGCAGGACACATGGCGTACATTTATTATATAGTAGCAAGCACCCTCTGCACAAAGGTAAGCCGACCATAAATAAATCGTCTTCCCCATGTGACGTGGACACCTTCTATACTCATGTTCATAATCTCTCAATGGAGAAGTTATAAAAGTGGGCCGTGGCTCTAGTGTCCCGAGGGGAACATACAAAGCACTTTACGGACTCAGCACTGAGTGAGGCACTCTGCAACACTACGCTTTCCCTCACACGCGATAAAAGCCGGAGAGATTTCCGACCGATCCCACTGATGTTATCTGTGTTGCTCGAGCCCATTTAGCCTTCCATCATCCCGTGATAATTGCCAGTCCGTACTGTCGCTTTTTTTTTTTTTTTTAAATCGTTGTTACGCGCGGTACCCNCATCATCCCGTGATAATTGCCAGTCCGTACTGTCGCTTTTTTTTTTTTTTTTAAATCGTTGTTACGCGCGGTACCCTCAGAATACGATAGAATGTTTTTGAATCACTTCATTACGAGCATGGCCGGTACATTGATTTTAGGAATTGGCTTTACTCAACTGTCGTGTAGTGACAAGCGTTTGCTGGATTATCCTCTTTCACCGACGTAACACTAGAGGACATGTTTACGCACGGCAGAACACACGGTTCAAAAGGCTACTGAAAGGCAGGCGTACCAACCTAGCAGTAATGTAATCAAGAAAATCAAGCATTTACAAAAATTATAAAAAAAATTATCATACAGAATTGTGAGGAAAAATAATATGTGAATAACATACTGAATTCATCGTAAGCGTATTAAATACTACCTTATATTAAATTATAAGGGTGATAATCTTAAACATTCAATTTGTGGTCCCGCAAATTCCTCGCGAATAATAGGAAACTGTANTTAAATTATAAGGGTGATAATCTTAAACATTCAATTTGTGGTCCCGCAAATTCCTCGCGAATAATAGGAAACTGTATCTCGCAAACCCAGCTTGAATTCAAGAACGAAGTTGTGAGGCGATACCAATAGTTTGTTGAGCGCCGTGTGCGACGCTAAAAATGTAAAGTCCATTTATCGGCAATTAAAAACGATATTTTAAGTAATATGAATTCGCCGAAGTACACGTGCGTTGTTAAAAATATTTGTAAATTAATGNAATTAAAAACGATATTTTAAGTAATATGAATTCGCCGAAGTACACGTGCGTTGTTAAAAATATTTGTAAATTAATGTTCATGCTACAAAAGCCGGTGTTTGCGAAAAATATAAAATACGAAACATCTCACAATGATCCTAAATATTTTGCCGAGGCATTCTTCAATCTGCTGCGTAGCGTGAAATTATAAAAATGGTACCCTAAAATTTGAAAAGCGAACACAAATAACCTATGACAGGCGGTAATACTTTAAAAATACGAAGTGTGATAGGAAAACAAAAATTATATTTGCATACAAATTTAGCTTTTTCTTGAACGTTTATTCAGTAATTAAGTGGTTATGATAGCAAATGTACCACATTTTATTGCATGTTCAAATTCCGGTTCAGAAAATAAATTTTTTAGTTGATTATTATACCCTTTAAAATTATAATTTTATGAAACTTTATTATTTTCCTTCCAAACTTGTAGCAACACAAATAATGAAAATTAGAGAAGTGCCCATAAACAAAGATGTATGATATCAGTTCTATTCCTAATTTCATACAGTTTTTTCAGTATATTAATTTGGTAGCTATTGTATCATTTGGTAGCCGTTCAGATAATATTTTTTAATTTACAGTATTAAACCTTCACTACCTCTCCATTTGTGTGAGTTAAGAACTGTACGTCACCACTCTAAAACAATTGTATCCCCCAGTGCACTGTATTTAAATTATCGAAACTATGTCAGGCGTGCGCCATTTTAACAAGTTCAAGGAAAGATTAAAGGGGTGCGAGTCGTCAAGGGGAGGTCAAGGCCTTTCGTAACTTTGAAAATGTTCGCAACTTAAATAACGCACTAGTTGTTTAGGACTCTCGTTTCCTACCCAAACAAGATGTGTGCCGAATGTAGGTCGCATCTCCATCGCAACAGTGACCATAAATACCAGCCTCTGTGCATCAAGTAAAGTCTTCTTTATTTTATCGATTGTCCTGAGGAGACGAGAGAATTCTTGCCCACCATCGGCTAAACCAGTGCCGACATTGTTATGGAACGTTTGCCAATTCGTATTTTGCACAAAGTGAACTTTCCGTTGAATGTCTACGTGACGAATCTCTGCGATGAGTTTGCGTTAGGTNAATTCGTATTTTGCACAAAGTGAACTTTCCGTTGAATGTCTACGTGACGAATCTCTGCGATGAGTTTGCGTTAGGTCCCATGTTCTGTATTCGTTCAATGGGAATACCTGCAGTAATTTTAGATGCACGTGTTACTGGAACCGTTAAAAATTATGATTACCGGATGTTAGCTTTGATACAAGGCAGTTCGTCTTACTGAATTTTAAGAAATCTTCAAATTTTTTCAGGCTACGAGCAAGATTCATGCATCCCATGTGAACCGAACTGTGCCAGTTGTGAAAACCGACAATGCACAAGATGTGATCATCACCTTTTCCTGTACAACAACAAGTGTTATGCAACATGTCNAATTCGTATTTTGCACAAAGTGAACTTTCCGTTGAATGTCTACGTGACGAATCTCTGCGATGAGTTTGCGTTAGGGCCCATGTTCTGTATTCGTTCAATGGGAATACCTGCAGTAATTTTAGATGCACGTGTTACTGGAACCGTTAAAAATTATGATTACCGGATGTTAGCTTTGATACAAGGCAGTTCGTCTTACTGCATTTTAAGAAATCTTCAAATTTTTTCAGGTTACGAGCAAGATTCATGCATCCCATGTGAACCGAACTGTGCAAGTTGTGAAAACCGACAATGCACAAGATGTGATCATCACCTTTTCCTGTACAACAACAAGTGTTATGCAACATGTCCACAGTTCACCTACGAGACAGGTGACCACAGGTAAGTTGGCAAATTGCTTCACTCGATATACTTTTGCGTTATCTAATTAAAGTAATAAAACAATATTAAATTTAGGTTTAGTTAGTCTCCAGGTCATGACTTGAATAATAAAATATTCCGAACTTAGATTAGTAAGTGCGAGGAATAAAATATTAGTAAAAGAATCATTTTTTTTTATGTAATCGAAACGCTTTAATTTTAGTTGTGCCTTAAATCTTCCGTCTTGCTCAGAGAAGATAATTTCGTGCTTTAATTTACTTGAAAACTATTTGAAAAGTGGAGTATAGGCATTGTCTGACGGCCAAGCATTGAAAACTGGTGAATTGTTTGGATCTGTACACGACGGACTCAAATAACGTTGCGCTTTTTATTTCAATCATACGCCACAGTACATGTGGCTTATCCTGTCAGTTTGTGTGCCAGCAAATGGCATTTTACTGTATTATGACTTCATCTTGGACTAAACACAAACTGAATCTGACATGTAATTGGAGGGGTCAATGTACACTCGGTTATAAAGAGAGCAGTGTAGAGATTTGGGCGGCTCTGAACAACGAGGTCTTGAGATCCGATGAGAGTGAAACGAGATGGAAATGGAGCAGTGCCGGAATGCAAGGGCGGGGGAAACGGGAGATCCCCGAGGAAACCCGCCGACCAGTGGCATCGTCCGGTACGATTCCCAAGTTCGAAAATCCGGGAGCGATCCCGTCGGGAATACAACCCGGTAGAACTTGGTGGGAGGCGAGTAGTATAACCACTACACCACCGCGCTCCCAGATGTAAAGAGTATTACAAAAACGTGCTGCGTGTATTGGACATTAAATAGGGTAAAATCAGTAGCCATCCCATAAATCACAGTAATCCACGTGGCTGAATCGCTAAAGCGTTATCGTTAGACCATCAGGTTCCGTGTTCTAATATCGGGATAGCCACAGACGTGAGTGACATTTTTAAACGTAAGTTATTCTTTGTAACACGCGCCGACTAACCTTTCGCAATAAAAATGAGTAATTCAGTAAATTTAAGCCTGATGAATTTTTTTTTAGGCGATACGAAAAATTTCAGAAACTGCAATCTCAGGCAGTAGTTTTTGCCAGCTTTGCTAACAAATATTTTCCCCGTGAGCTACACATTCATGTCGAGCTTTTCAAGACGCTATAAATCTGTGCATGGCTTTGCGGCGCAAAACATAATAAAAGGAAAAGGATGCATAACTCTGGTAAAATACATGCCCACAAAGTTCGTAAAATCCATTATTCAGGATTTGCCGTTTCTTAATATTTCAATATTAACTTTCAAAGATATGTAGATTTCACTTGACAAGTTTTGTATTAATTGATGTCCTGTGCACTTTTAAGCGCCTAATTCTGCAGAGGAGTCAACAACAGGTAGAATGTAGACGAAGCAAGTTTTGACAGACTTTTTGGAATTTCTCTGACACTGTTCAGTCTGCAGTGGTTCCTTTAATATTTTTCGTTGCCCCTCCCCCCCTTATATCTCTCTCTTTCTCTTGTGAGAAAAGCACATCCACAGAAACAAAATTGTTCACGTTTTATAAGCTAGTTCATTAATGACCCAGAAAATTTGAAATAGAAAAAAGTGTATCCTAGTTATTTGAAAAGACATTGTAGCCTTCTAAGTTTGAGCTAAAAATATTTTTTCATTGATTGAAAATAAGACTTTTCTTATTTTTGTGCATCATGAACTGACATAGTAGACTAATTGTTTCATTATTACAACCAATGAGCTGTTGGGCGTTGCGTTCGGCGATAATGACATGAACCACTCATAACTTCAGCAATTGCTCGGATTACTTTTACGAATTAGTTACCCTCAGGGAAGATTATTGGATACTGAACCTCGCAGGGTACAGGACAGGTTAAATATTGCCCTCATATGCGATATGTAAAGACTTGTTTATACACCAGGTCTGAAGAGGTTAAACTACGACCAGTTCTCGAGAATTTGTATCTTAAACATAATTTTTAATAATTCTATTTGGGGATTTTTTCCTCTACTCATTTCTAAATCTCCCCCTTTCGGTTTTAAACGCGAACTTTTCTTTCCTTCGGGATTACTCTTGGCAGAGTTATCACAGCCACATTGAATCCGTTAGACAGTTTGTTCTAATTTGCGTGACAAAACTTCCTGGAAACTCATTTTGCTTCATATTATTTGTACTTACAGTTTATAGTTCACAGTGTAAATGCCATCTGTCGACAGTGTACGTTCGGCGTTGGGGAACGAAGAAAACGTTTCTCTTGGCATTTTATTGGCTGGGTGTACGCACGACAGACGCTGTAACCAACATTAATGTTCTTACTGCAAATTCTAACGGCAGTGATTTAGGGGGACTATGAAGTTTTGATTAGTTGTTGTGTTTATACAGCCGACATTCGTCTCGAATGGGACAAGCGCTTGTAAATATTTAGCCACGTCGATTGTGCTCGCAACACGGTCTAACGTGCTATGGTTGTGAGCGGTAAGAAATATAAATCTTTGTAAGTTTTAGGCGGTAAGGCACCCGGGTGAGAAGATACATGTTTTGCCACCCGTCATCGCTTTCTGTCAGTTTCTTGCGCCTCGTGCACCGATGATTGACGATCAGCGCGACAACCCTTACGGGAGAGTCTTTCCAGCCTCCCTGCTGTTCGCAACTACAATTACATAAAATTATAAAATCAAAACCGTATTCAAGCCTAGAATTTCAAAAATGTTTGAACAATCATGGGGTCATTTGAATATTTCCCATCCTTAAAACTAAAACGAACACAGTGTACTGTAAGACGGGCGCGCACCTCGCCTACGGTAACCTTCCATTTCTCTATTTGGGAACAGTGAAGGAGGCGTATCTTTGAAACGATGTAAATCTTTGCCTGGTTATCTCGGTTAGCACGATGTCCTCGGCTTTGTGATGCCACTAGTTCCGTCACACGCGTCACTCCTATCACGGCTATTACCCGCCAGCGGAATTACTGTTCGTTCTGCGGCCGTGCTTTCTTACAGACCCGCTCGCAGCGCGCTGATTTGCGTTGTCGATCGATTCTAGTTGCACATTTATCGTCCGTTGTTGGTTGCCGTTTAGCATTTCAATTAAAGGTAGAATTACCGACATTAGTTTACTCATTTTCTACGTCGCTAAAAGATGAGAAATTCGAAATTGAAGTTTTTTGAAAAGAAGGTGATATTATTTATATACTGTATGTGTGCATGTATGTATGTATATATTTATATATATATATATATACATCTTTTTTTTAATTTGGCTGTATTATCAGGAGAATGCTTTGCACGACAATAGACGCTGAGAAATTGGTGTTTTGTAATTGATACTAGAAAAAGACGCCTTTTATTTGTATTCATAACCATTGGCGTAAGTAGCTTTCATCATTAGGGTTTGCACAAAGAGAATCCTCGATGACTACATATAAAAGTGGGGATCCGAGACTTTCTCACTCAGAAAATTTAGAATTTAGAATTTTAAAATAGTGATGCGGGAAAGTTATGCCAACATAGAATATTATAAAATTACCACATTTTGGAAAAATTTCCTAAAATATTTAGATAAAAACTCAAATGTGAAAAATTCTTATTATTTTTTAATTTTAAAGTGAAATAAAACCATTAAGAAAATAACTTTATTGATTGTTGAATTCTATTACCTAAATTAAATGTAGTTTTATTTTAAAAACCAATAAAGTAAAATGTTCCAAGAGAACACGACTATTCCATTACGGAGTAAATCTATAAAAAACAAATTTAAATTTGAAAAGCACAAAGTTTAAATTTATTAGAAATAATTACGTATTACAATTACACAGATAGTTACGTCACAAGTCAAGATTGTCCTGGCACCTAAACCATTTTTTATAAAGAAATTTCTATATAAAACAGGAATAATTTTCCTGTCATCGGGATGAGCCTGGGCACACTCTGTGCGCACGCCTATGTTCATAGGGATTTATCTAAAAATTAAGTTTTAGTTGTTATTGTGTATGTCGTTTTGTTTAACATTTGCGCAATAATAAATCACGCTAAGCATATAAAAACTGAAGTTACTTCTACTGCTTTTCTGTCAAATTTTGCAATAGTTTATTAACCAACCCCTAAATATCTGCAAGACACAGAACACTTCATTAACATTTAAAAAATTCTAAGCTCTGCCGAAAAATTGTCTATACAAACTGTTTTGCAGTCAAAAGAGTTCAGATATACAATAATTAACACCAACTAATTCAACGCTTTCAAAATTAAGAAATAATGATAGAATCCTTTATCAAAATCCTAACTGCTGGTTGTGCTGTATTAAACAATTTGCTATTGTATGGGAACTACTAAAATAATTCCTCAAATAAAATAAAGAAAGTGAGGTGTATTTTGTTATTACTGTTTGTTGTAATGGATGGAGAAAGAAACCGCCACTAAAAAAAGAACGCTTTCAATTTCCATTTANGAGATCGCAAACATGGTCAGAATTTGCTGCTGATTAGTTCCTGAATTATTACCATAACAGGTGATGGAGAAATGGCAAGTATCTTTATGTAAACTGACATTTCTGTATCTCAAACTGAATTGAATTGACAGACTGAAATATAAATTTTCCTATGGGAACATTTTTGAAGAAACAACCAATACATACTTTATCATTCATCTTCCATAGCTTTTTGGACGAATAAAAAAAAAAGGTTGAAATATGTGCGAGGACACAGAAACGTAATNGAGATCGCAAACATGGTCAGAATTTGCTGCTGATTAGTTCCTGAATTATTACCATAACAGGTGATGGAGAAATGGGAAGTATCTTTATGTAAACTGACATTTCTGTATCTCAAACTGAATTGAATTGACAGACTGAAATATAAATTTTCCTATGGGAACATTTTTGAAGAAACAACCAATACATACCAATACATCATTCATCTTCCATAGCTTTTTGGACGAATAAAAAAAAAAGGTTGAAATATGTGCGAGGACACAGAAACGTAATNATCATTCATCTTCCATAGCTTTTTGGACGAATAAAAAAAAAAGGTTGAAATATGTGCGAGGACACAGAAACGTAATGGGAGAAATGTATAAAATTAAGATCCTATTTGGCAGTTGCTCAATGCACCAAAATATATATGTACTGTCCACGTATAGGCCATTAACGGTTACTTCACAATTTTCTAAAGCCCTGATAAAGTTCTACTTTTGTTTACCGATTACGTATTCTTTCTTCTAAATGTAAACATAAACACTGCCATGTGACTTATGTTTGAAATGTCAAATGCTTTGTTTACTTTTTTCAGCTGTCCAGAGAATTTTGCCATATTTCGAAAACCATTTGGTACGAACGTTCACAATCTAGGCAATTACCATATTTAGGTCAGGTTTATGACTTTTTTAACAATGTCTGTATTGACGATAGCTCCTACGGTTATTATTTTACATTTTGTTAACATATTTGTTATACACGACATAGCACATTACACGTAATACACATTAGGTAATATTTTGCCGAGACTGTTTTTAACCCCGTTACAACCGCGGGGGAAAGAACGGTAGTACTTATATCTTGTTGTTGATATGTGATGGGTTACTTCGTTAAAAGGACGGTCTCTGTTGGAATAAAAATTAAAACGAAGGAACAACCAGTACAACGTAAAGACACAGTGAATTCAAGCACGCAACTCGTGTCGCTTATTTTTTGTACGTAGCAACGTCAAACTAAAAGATAGTGGTGAACATGCACACAAATAGGCCTACCGTAACTTTTATTCCACTCCTATTTCTATGCATTGATACTTACTGTTTTCTACGTATATTTCATTATTTACTTAAATTTATCTGGCTGGGCTTAGTATTTGGTTGGGTTTGTGACGAACATTAAAATCACAGAAACGTAAGCACGTTACAGAATTGTGTTTGAAACACCCAGGACAAATTTGGAACGTTGTGATAAATAAACAGAAGTGACTTTCAAAAAATTAATTTCGTCATAAAAACAGTTTACGGTTAAAACGTATAAATTTCGCACGTCCAATATTTGCGATAACACACACATTGGCCCAATGTACTGTAACGGCAACAATACTCTNCGTATAAATTTCGCACGTCCAATATTTGCGATAACACACACATTGGCCCAATGTACTGTAACGGCAACAATACTCTCGGACACACAGCGGTCACGACGCACGATACAGTATATTTATTCCTGCCGTGGAAAACAGATTCATCACATCGTAACTTGCCTAGGTAGTTNTCACGACGCACGATACAGTATATTTATTCCTGCCGTGGAAAACAGATTCATCACATCGTAACTTGCCTAGGTAGTTTTAAAAAACAAACACAACGTGTACAAACTTTACGTGGTTTAAGTATTTTTCACAGGAAGATAAATTAATGCTTCGTTCAGTAACACGCCATATCATGTCGCCAGCCGCCACTTCTGCCAACTTCAGAATTGTAACCATCCCGCCATCACATCTTAATATATATTTTAATAAGTATTCAAACAATAAAATCTTGTTTCAGTTGTAAATTACAAATTCAAATATCATTATCTTTGCTGTAATAAGAATGAAATATGCTAAATTTGAAAATATATATAATTTTCCTGCTACTATCCGCCCATTCACGTATCTTCCTCGGACGAAAAAAAAAATACCAACCGCAATTTGCACTGATCTTTTTACCTCCTCACGGGTGGATAGGATTTCTGCGTTTATCTGAAGAATGCTCTGGATAACTGACCGCGTTCTCTGCTNGGTGGATAGGATTTCTGCGTTTATCTGAAGAATGCTCTGGATAACTGACCGCGTTCTCTGCTTGACGCGGGGTGCGTTGACCTTCCAGACGGTCAGGGCGACCGATATATATATATAAGTGTGACGGGCCTCGGGGCCGACAGTTAACCCGCCCCCTCTCTACTAGCACTTTTTCCTATCATAATAAAGAGCATGATTCCTATCCTCTGTCTCCTGTAACATTTTCTGTTAAATATGATAATGCATGAAACAATTTTTTTATTATTTCCTGTCGAAAGGGTTTTTACGGTGACTATGCCGGTTTTTCCCTTTCTCTTCTAAATATAGTTTAGCTATAAGTACACTTAGGGAGGTTGTCATGGCCAAAAGCAGGCCATGGCAGCCCAATCCCTCTTTGCCGTGATGCATGTCTCCTTGCATGAAATCCCTTCCTTGTAGGCGTATGGGGCTTAGCCCTGAGACGCATTTAACTCCCGTCCCTATCGCGGGCTCATATAACACTTAGTTTTAGAGTAGTTTGTTAAAAAAAAAAAAGAAAGGCCGGCAGTTGATGAGTGAATGAGTGGCTGAGTTCCGAGCGATTGACGACGAGCAGCGAGAGGAGTGACCAGCGGAAGGGAAATCTGCGACTGCGAGTATCAATCAGTGAAGGGTGTGGCTGGCAGGCTGGACTATTGTACTAGATGTGTGAGTGAAATACATTACAAATGACGGCAACAGATGGACTGAGCACATGTTAATGATTAGTATGAGTTAGTAGTGTGATTATCTTCTTTCGGGCACACAGGATTTCAGGATGCCCCGGAGTCCGAGTTGTCCGTGATGACGTAACAGGCGCTGCCGGCTGTCTCGTTCAGTTCCCCCCTCGACGCACCCAACCCTTGGCCGGTCATTCCAGCGACCCGAACCCTACAAATTAATTTAATAAAACAATTATTTTACGAATTTAATAAAATTTCCTAAATATATCGGGTCACCGCCTTGGATTTTTAATAATTATATCGGTTTAGAGTGTCGCTACAGATCATAATTCCAGTTTTCTACTTTTTTCGAGTAATGTTGCCTAAAAACGATTTTAATAAAAATTAAATTATTTCGGCCTGCCACTTCGGTACTCAGTGCGTCAGGGGATGTATTGATCCCCCTTCCTCCCTCACAAAAACCCGTAAACAAAAAAAAATAATTTTAAAAAAATTTGTAAAAATTATATATTTTTGTTTTGCTACCCCGGATTTCTGAAAGTTCTAATCACACTTTTAACGGTTAATAATTTTTTTTGTATAATGCGAAAGTGCATTCCAGGTAGGACATTGTAAATAAATAAACAAATATTAATACTATTTTGTTTTCGAAAAAAAATATTTAATTAAAAAAGAACGCGGTACTCAGCTCGGTGTTTTATGAAAATTAAACCGCCAGGATTTGCGGTCAGGCTCGCGATGCGTTTGACATAACAGGCCTACATCTAGACGCCACTGCGTGGAAAGGAAGGGGGGAAATGTTATCGACACCGAGCCAAGTGCTCGCGAGCTCACCTTGATCGCACGTCAGCTGCTGTGTGGCCTTGAAGCCGATCATCACTTGCGTATTAAGACGTCGCGTGTTAAAAAAAACTAATTAAATTTGGTTTATTCATATGCACGCGGACAGTACATTACGTAATTCCGAGATGATGCCATTGCCAGTTCCGAGGATGAAATGTTTAGTAGCAGCGTCTTCGGATAGTAGTAGGAATAGGGAAGTCTTGGACAATGTATTTTAAATGGGAAATGTGGGGCTGTGTCTGTGGCTAGCGGTCTTCGGCTCGACTCGGACGAGCTCGGTAATCTTCGTCTCGACTCGGAGGTGCTTGGAAGCCGTCGACTTGGGTTTGTTGTACATACCCGAAGGTGCTCGGCAGTTAAGCCCAACTAATTCTTCAAGCAAATGTTTGTTTCTGGTAGCCATATTATCTCACTCTGATTCCTATAGCTAAAACTTCCGTTTCGCCTTTAATATAAATTTCTATAATATTCACCGAACTCTGGAAAAAAATTACCACATATTTTTCTAAGTTCGATAAAAAAATATTATTAATTTTTTTATAATTTCTGTTTTTGAACTCAGGTCCCTACACCATACCTCTACTTTTGAGATTGTATAAATCTTTATATCAGGTACATATAAGAACGTAAACAGACAGAAAATTACGTAAGTTCGTTAAAAAAATCCAAAACTTGGGTTGGTATTCGAACTGTGGACCCTTTATCTCACTATATAATTTTTATCCTTCATCCAGAATTTGTCTAAAAACCTGCATTATAAGTTTCATACGCCACATAATCATACGGAATTTATTCCAAAATTTTTTACTTATGTGTCACTTAGGCAAATGCAAGAGCATTTATTTTTATGTTGCATGCTTTCAAATGGTTTTATTTCCTTGTAATTGCAAATACTGACACTTTTAATTAATCTTAGAAACAACTTGGAGTGACATTTTTTTATTTCCACAAACAAATCCCAACCTATATTGATCATGATAAGACAAAAATACATATAAGTAAAAATATTATTTTCATTAAACTGATAAAAAAATATTATTTCTAATCAATACATTAACAAACTATAAATACTGGTGCTGGAAAGAAGATGAGTTGCTGTAAGAAGAATATATATATATATATATACATTTTTAAGAAAAAATACTTATAATTTACCTATGACTATATGAAAAAATTATTTCTGCATGTCTATGACTATATGGGAAAAAATTCCTATTGCTGGTCTATATCTCTGATGTACAAAAATATATATAACAAAATTATTACTATGCCTTGAAATATTCACGAAAAAACATTTATTCGTCCCCGACACACACACACTTATTACTACTTTGAAACCCCGTGCTCAAACACATACTTGATATCTCAATTGGCTTGGGGGTCAACCATACCGGAGACCACAATGCCAGGTAGTTCGATCTGCCCTCCACCGGATTTTTTCAGCTCTCTGAAAAAATATAAATAACAATGCTCCTGGTAGTCGCTCGACGACTTAAACTATTACAAACAAGATGACGGACACACAGCCGCGTCCCTAGCAGGCGGCGAGGAAACTATGCAGACGGCAGACGAAGAAGGCAACAAGAGAAACGAGAAAGAGATGGAATGACAGAGCATGAAGAAACAATATGGAATAACAGACAGCCAAGAAGGAATGAGAGAGATGGAATGACAGAGCATGAAGAAACAATATGGAATAACAGACAGCCAAGAAGGAATGAGAGAGATGGAATGACAGAGCATGAAGAAACAATATGGAATAACAGACAGCCAAGAAGGAATGAGAGAGATGGAATGACAGAGCATGAAGAAACAATATGGAATAACAGACAGCCAAGAAGGAATGAGAGAGATGGAATGACAGAGCATGAAGAAACAATATGGAATAACAGACAGCCAAGAAGGAATGAGAGAGATGGAATGACAGAGCATGAAGAAACAATATGGAATAACAGACAGCCAAGAAGGAATGAGAGAGATGGAATGACAGAGCATGAAGAAACAATATGGAATAACAGACAGCCAAGAAGGAATGAGAGAGATGGAATGACAGAGCATGAAGAAACAATATGGAATAACAGACAGCCAAGAAGGAATGAGAGAGCTGGAATGACAGAGCATGAAGAAACAATATGGAATAACAGACAGCCAAGAAGGAATGAGAGAGCAAGAAAAAACAAAATGAAATGATAGAGCATAAGGTGCAAAAACAAAATGGCAGATGGAAAGAATATGGCCGACGGAAACAATATGGCGGATCCTAGATGGTGGTGGCGCCTCAGCCCCCAGCCCTTGTCTTCAAGTCTACCAAATCCATCTACTGGTAATAATGTAAAACATATTTTTGTTAATTGATTTGATTTACAGGTATTTCAGTTATAGAAATAGTAACTTCCGTGGCTGAAATAGAACTAGATAAAATCAATTATTCAAAATATTTGTAATTGTTATTACAAATTTTTTATTCTATACAATTGTAGTATTTATTACGACGGTCTTGCTTGATATTTTTTTGCCAAATGTGCTTTCTAAAGCATATAAAATGAAGAAAAGAGCAAATTTCAATCAAAAATAGATTTTTATTAAATAATATTTTAACATACTTAAATAAGTGAATACCAGAAAAATATTTTACAGTGTTATGACAAGTACGTAATATTCGTCAATAATAATAAGAAAAACGTACTTTCCGTTGGTAGTGTGTGTACTACTATTTAATGAGTTGTGCATGTTTAACAGTCGGATGCAGACGCAGAGTACTTAAAAATACATAGGCTAAACAGCTGCTTATGCCGCTAACTCTATCTGCACACGCCAGGGAAATGGTGTCACTGACCAGAGAAATGTTAGAGCGCAGTTCACCAATCAGCACCTGATAATCTTCTCACCACCCACCAGCCCAACCTATGGAAACCTCCGGCAGTCAGACACAAGGCCCGCTCCTAGAGCCTCGCGTGACTCATCACACACTGAGAAAATGGTTTCGTTGATTCAAACAAAGTTTTTTTTAGCGCAACCGAATTAATTGTTTGTATAGAGGCAATAAATTATTTTTTGGTGAAACCAAATTATTTTGTTGTTCTTATTTGGTTGGCTCAAACTGTAAGATTTGTTTGGTGCAACTAAGAATATGTTTGGCTCTACATACATGAAACAGTTTGTTTGAATATATAAAAAAAAAATTGAAAAGCCATCCCAGATTCGAACTTCATTCGCGCCCGAAGCACTACACCCTAGCAACCTCAGCTAAAGTAACTCCTGTCTAAATATAAATGTTTTTTAAATACATACATTTCAAATGCTGGACAATGTGCATGTATAGTTGAGTTGAGAGATTTGGGTGGCTCTTAACATCGAGGTCTTTAGAGCCGATGAGGGTGAAATGAGGTGAGAATTAAGCAGTGCTGGATTGCAAGGGCGGGGAATGGGGAGATCCCGAGAAAACCCACCGACCAGCGGCATCGTCCGGCACGATTCCCACTTGCAAAAATTCTCGGGGATCTCCCGTTTCCCCGCACTTGCATTCTGGCTGTGTTTCCATTCTCACCTCATTAGTGACCCTCATCGGCTCTCAAGACTTCGTTGTTAAGAGCCGCCCAAATCTCTCAACTCAACTCTAATGAAGGCAATCAAATGAGTGGCCAAACAATTAAACACAGTTGATTGAACCAAATATTTTTTTGGCAGTGTACATTTCTTGGCCCAACACAGGTTTTTTAGATAAACAAAATTACTTGTGTTTGCTTTTGAAGTTTTGTTTACTCAGAAAAATATTTTCTTGGAGCAATTAAATATATTTTTGGCCTTAAACAAACAAGTTCTTTGTTGGCTGGAACAAGTCTTTCTCTCAGTGGAGAACGGGTACGCCCGTACGCCCATATCAAAGGAATCACCACATAATTTCGTCTCTGTGTACAGTGTTCCATTGGAAGTCATACTCCTTCTACCTTAAGAGATTGCGAGTAAAATAAATTAAATACTAACACTACGATTGATTCGGATAGTTTGAGTAGTTTGTCGGATATGGCATATCTCATAAAAATTTGCAAGTCCTTCATTTAGAAAATAAGTATCGTATATGATTTAAAACTATAGAAAACAGGAGCACTTGCTAGGAACTGAAAATGTGCTGAGTCTGTTGTTATTATGTTTAAATTTTCAACAGTTAAAGGTGGAAACACAGATAGAGAGACAAACGCACGATCGTGTATGCTGGCTGAAATTTAATATTGTGGTTTTTTTTGTGGGTTTCAGCCGCATCGAAGTCGAAGGGAATCCCGATGTTTCAGCAGAAGTTACAATCACCGTCTTCAGGGTAGCAACAGACATTATTACCTGTTGATGCTCTAAGGCCTTCTTGCATTTATATCGATTGCAAATGCAACGTCTGTCGAATAATCGGAATTCTCTCCGACTTCGGTGCTGCTGAAAACCGAAAGCCAGAAGTATTCAGTCAATGGCCGAACTTTCATGAACCAAAACTTCTGGGCTTCAACCGCATCGAAATCGAAGAGAACCCCGACGTTTCAGCAGGCGTTTAAGTCAACACCTTGAGAGTATCAACATGAAATATGTACCGAGGCTCTGAGGCCTTCCTGCTGTTACACCGATGGCAAATGCAACGTTTGACCAAACATCGGGGTTTTCTTTGTTTTCGAAGCGGCTGAAACCCAAAAGCCAAGAGTATCCAGCCAATGGTCGAATGACAAGAAACAAGAAAGTGTTGCTTCGCAGGTGCGCGAACTGCCATGCATCGTGCCAGACGTGCAACGGCTCCGGGGAGACGCAGTGCATCTCGTGCCGCGCGGGACTGTTCGCGCTGGACGGCGCCTGCCTGGCGGCCTGCCCCGTGCGCCACTTCGGCCACGCGAAGCAGCGCGAGTGCGTGGCCTGCCCGAAAGGCTGCTCGGCGTGCGACCCCGTCGCCTGCACCAGCTGCTCGCCCGGCTGGGTGCTCGCGCGCACCGGCTGGTGCATCCCGCTGCACAGCAACTCGTGCTCCGCAGGTGCGTGCTCGCAGCTGTGTGACCGCACCACTTGCTCTCTTCAGGGGGAGAGTTGAATGCCATCTTGCATTTTCATATTGTTTGCCATTCCTTTTGTTTACTATTAATTTTATAAATTTGGAATTCTTAGGCAACAGAATACTATTTAATTATATTTGTAGTACTATTTATTACATGTGGTAAACAATCAGAGGTACTCCATTAACATTACAGTTATGCATCATCTGAGTAATATACTATATCTTGTCATGGATGAAGTTTCAATAATTAATGGTGAATATATTTTGTAACACAACAACTGCTAATACCACGATGATTTATATCTCACCCCCTTTAGCAGCCTTTCCACTACTGCCTCGTGTTCGGCGAGCACGAAGTCATATCTTATGTCACAGTTGGGATGTTTGTCAAACAGTGGGTTATGTTGCTTGGTGTTCGTCAATCACTTTTAGGGCGATCGGTTTTGAGGCGTTCCTTTGCGCCCATGTGTGTAAATATCAAAGAGGCCGACCCAAAAACCTATGTTTGAAGTAAGAAGGGACGCACGGTGGAAACATATGTCCGGTCGTTTCAGAGTACCCACAGGCATGTGATGTCACCTCTATCACACACACCAGTGGAAAGACTGATTGAGGAGGGAGGGTGTGCCGAAATGTATAAAATAAATAAAATGTCTATTGTAGTCGCCGAAATTACTGACATAAAAAAGGAGGCCGCCAACATTTCATTCTGTAACACACTGAAAAATGCACATTAGGCATTCTAGCTCTGGTCCGCATATTCTCGCACCTCTAAATTTGCATATAAATAATACTGCACATATAATAAAAATTATTGCTGCTCTAATATGGATACATTGTTGCCTCGGTTGGTCACTGTTCTCCCTTCTCTAAAATCCCCAGTTCGATCCCAGGCACTGGTGTGTGGAAAATTTTCGGACCCAGGGGGAGGCTGTCATGTGGGGAGTGAGGCGGACACTACCATGTTATGTGGGCTTTCTCCGGGTTCTCCCATTTCCTCCCCATTCTCATCGCCACCCGCATCTCGTCTCACCTCATCCTTTTCTTGGAGTTGACCAGATAGACATGTATGTCCCTCGGGCAGGGCAGCCAGCCCTGCTTAAAGCCGTTTTCCTTCCATCCACTCATAACTCTGCCCAAGGGGGAATTGCTATTAGAATTCTATTGCATTTGTCTATACTGCTCCTTCAAGGGATTGTTTATATTTTAAAGACTTGTTTTGAATCTTTCTTTTTTCTTTTAGCAATTCCGAATATCTGTTCTTATATCTTATGTATCGCTCTCAAGGGAATTATATAAAGGAATTATGTGTACATTTGTCAAGTCTATTTATACTTATTGTTTCCATATATATATATATATATATATATGTGTGTGTGTGTGTGTGTATACCAGTTTGGGAATCGAGTGGACATTCCTTGCAGGATGGCAGTTGCTAGCCTTTGGTTGCCTTATTTAAACAACTTTTAACAGTTAATTATTTCTTATTCCTCAACCTACAGCACTTCATTAAAATCTCAAACCCACGTTTTATACTGGGAGCCATGTAGAGTCCACTGCCAGGGGACTCACCGACTCCTGTCTTTTGAAATATATATTATAAACATGTAGATAATAATATTGTATAACAATCGAAACCATAAGAGATTTCCCTTTTTCGACGGCATGGGGTTTCCATTTGCTTGTGGCACCGTGAGCCAAGTAACTTATGCCAAGCGCACAATGGGATGTAGATGTGTAGATTAAAGTAGCGCAGCATATTTCAGAAAAATGTAAACAATATTTTTAGGTTGGTAATCGTACATTGAGGCATAGCGCAGGCACGTGCATTTACCGGCCTGGATGCCATAAACTTTGTATGTAGATTCCTGAGCACAATCTGCTGTTTGCAGCATGTGAGTTTGCTTTGTATGTATAAAATGTAAAAGATGGTGAGATTTAACTTATTTCTGCTTCTGTCATACTCAAATTGGTGTCTAGTAAGACAATAGAAGTTTTTAAATATTACATCTGATTCACACATTGGGTACACACGCTCAGTGAGTAGTTCTCCTTCCTATTCACTTTGCCAGAATACCTTCCTCCTTCTGCGGATTTAATAAAGTTGCCATAAATGATCCTCTTCTACATTAGAATTTGATTCAGAATGGGCGTTCATCATGCCAACTGCGTCTACACTGATTGCGAGTACTGCATGTACGTTCGTGTAGATTAGACCTGAACTGTTCTGCACTGTGCGTCATGCGCTGCATGATGCAGATATTTTATCCTAATGTGCGCCTGACCTTATACCAATAATGAATGTCTGCCAGGCGGAATGGGGGACGAGAAAGGAGCGATTTCTGGCGTAAGTTGCTTCGCTTCCTACACGATGGTGCCACAGGCAAACCAGGCCAGTAGGGAATCTTATACAACATGTATTACCTAATCAAACCCAAGGCTCATTTACAAAGCATCGCACAACCAATAAAATAATGGGTATATACGCACCAAAGGAATCACTATACAATTACACTTATAGCCTGTTCGTGGTAAAGTGATGAGCACTTTTGATAGTACTGCTTAAGATCTACTTGCATGCACAGTGCGTATTCTTCCACCATATGTAAAATCAACATTGCCATGGGCCTGATCACTTTGTTCGTGCATCGGTCAAGCGAAACTGTAAAATTATTAGAACAGTAGCCTAAATATTATGAAAATTTGCCGATTCTTATACTCATTATATGAATTAAAATCACAGCAAGTAAATAAATCATTTCAGTATTCACAGATGTTTACGTAACTCTTTTAATTCAACATTGATGTGTTGAACTACTTTACGTCCTTTGTTGGGAACTTAACTAGGCGCATGGCAGTCAGCGTGTCCATTAAAATGCATGCAGGTAGGATCAGAGACATTATTCGAGGGATGTATTGAACAGTGCTTCATTAGCCATGTACAGTGGACGTGTGTTCTATCGTTGGGCTGTGTTGTGCGTATGTTGTTGGAGCAGGGGAGTTCTGGGACGGGTACGGCTGCCAACGCTGCGATGCGAGCTGCGAGACGTGCGAGGGACCAGCGAGCGACCAGTGCCTGTCGTGCGGCTACCCGCGCCTGCAGCAGGGCTCGCAGTGCGTGGCCGCCTGCACCGGCGGCTACTACGCAGGCCGGCGCGGCTGCCTACCCTGCCCGCACACCTGCGCAGCCTGCGCGGCGCGCAACAACTGCACACGCTGCCGCCTCGGCCTGCAGCTGCAGACAGGCGAGTGTCGCGCCACCTGCGCCGCGGGGTAAGTCGTGCACACCAATCGCCTAGCCATGACACACTGCCTGCTCGGCGTCAACACACCACAACGGTGAGCGGGACTTGGCGATGGTATACCTGCATACCAGTAGGGTACCTGCATACCAGTAGGGTACCTGCATATACTGTGTACCATATAAGAAGGCAACATTCTTGACAGTTGACAATCGCCGCGCCTTTTCGTTTATGTATCCATTCGCCATCAACTGTTGTGTCAAGAATAGGCTTTGATGTGACAAGTCAGCGCGTCCAGGAGGTGCTGCTACATGTGGCAATTGCTGAACTGCTTCGGTGGCGCTGCATTCGTAAACGGAGCTTGGTGTACGTGTGTAGGGTCGTTCGTAAACGCGGTAAACGAAATATATGATACTTCAAAAATTATACAGAGCTCGCGGGAAAATAAAACCATTTGTATATGCGCGTAAATCCATTATTTTAAACAACAAAACTATAATATGTTTTTGGGTGTAGTTCAGGATATGGATAACAGATGGCGGGGAAGGGCATGTTGCAACAGACGGTGCGCTTGTAACTCACAAGATGGCAGCACAAGGTTGGAGAGTCTGGAAACTGGATTTTTTCGTTACATTTGGATACGTATCGTTTTATTGTGCATCTCATTTTGAACACCTATACATTACTATTTTATCACGAAGTTTCGTTTCTAAAACTAAAAACTGCTGTTTTATGATCACGTAAAGTAAAATGTATTAATTAATCTACGAACTCTTTCTTATCCGCGTATTTTCTGCTTGTGTGATGTGCTTCGGCACTGCTCTCAGAATAGCCAACGTAATATTAACTTTTGTTCGTTCATGCCTCAGCTGATACAGGATTTTGTAAATTCCATGTTATTTGTTTTGAATACATTAAGTTGCCACTCACTGACTGTCATAATGTGGCCTTCTTATATGAAATGAACTTTACCCATGACTCACCAGCAAGGTCGTACACTACCTGCTATCGAGCAGAACACACCTGCGGTAAACTCTCGTCCCATTTTGTTATGAACATGACCTCTGTAAAGAAAGCATATACAGAAATGCTTATACCACTAGTGAACGTTCGCTCTGAAATATGAAACATTGGCTCCGAGGAGTGAAGTAGAGAGGTTTGGGCAACTCTTGAAATCATTGTCTTGAGAGCCGATGAGCGTGAAACGAGGTGAGTATAGTCCAGTGCCGGAGTGAAAGGATGGGAGAAACAGGTGACCCCCGAGGAAACCCGTCAACCTGTAGCATCATCCGGCACGATTCCCATGTGCCAAAATCCTCGAACGACCCCACCGGGAATCGAACCTTGTTCGCCTTGGTGGTAGGCGAGCGTTGTAGCTGCTGCACCAAACGCAGTCATGGGTAAGTCTCGCCCAGCAACTGCCAGCTATAGGCGAGCACATTGGCTGTACTTGGTCTGCCTAGGCACACCCTTGTTGATCATCGCCATATTTATTAGTTAATATATTGTGGTATGGAGATTTATTTATTATTTTCGCATTTCAGCATGCCTAAGCACATACTGATCTGTATATCCCCATTTGCAACCCTCAGGGTGCTTCGTTTAAACTCGTAACTGATTATAGCACCTATTGGTCGCTTGTGCTAATTTGGTTTCATTCATAAAGCTAGTTGGTAAATTATTAGGAAATTATTGCGAAATGTGGTTTTCCTACAATATCATAACTGGCACAACTATTGCGTAACTATAGACTATTTTTAACTTTAAAATAAAACATTTTCTTTGGGGGAAGCCATTGGACCCGTACTTGATAGGTGGCCGGCCATCAGCGATTCACTAAATTTGTGGCACAACATAAGGGTGACAACTGCGTACGCCTATGCTGCCAGCGGAACTGTCAAAATCACATGTGATCCATCACAGAAGTGGGCATTTGTTTACATTTGGTTTCTGAATATACCTTCACTTTATAAAGAATAACTGTTATTGTGCGCAGCTCCTCGCATTAAATCTTTTGTCAGAAGAAATACACTAACCTTTGAAAGCACATATCTGTGTATGCAAGGAAATGTGTACTATAAAAGATAATACATTACTGCTGTATAACAATAGCACTAAGGAGTCTGCCTGCTAAGCCTCTAGCCACTGAGTTTAAATGGGGAATCGATGTTAAATAAAGTCCTTCTCAATGTTTCAATTTTAGATATAACACTTTCAAATAAAAAACATTTCAACACAATTTTCTCATATAATTCTGCCACATTAAGATATTTTTTAAACATTTATTTGTTTTGTAAACTTTGTAGACTAAAAATTTTAATGTTAAATTTTAGAAAATAACAGTAAACAAAAATTGGCAAATGTTTTTAATGTGCAAGTATTCCTTAAGCAATGTCACATAGAACAATTTTTTTGTGGTTAGTGGTTATCTTTAAAATTGCGGCATTGAGAAGGAATTTCTTTAAAACTGATTCCCTTTTCAAACTCTGCAGCTTCAGAGCTGGTAGGCAGCGCCCTTAAGGTGCGTGAAACAAGCTACAGTGGCGATAACAGCAGTGCGGTGTGGCGATAAAAAATATTTAGTATCACTGTATTGCGTCAAGGCAACGTTTGAAATCGACATTTCTTATAATCGATAACAACCTTTCGAAGCTCATAAAGACAGTATCGTGTCACGGTGCATGGAGGCAGAACCATTCATTTGTATCACGAAAAAGGCACATTTGTCCTGTGTTGTCTTTCAGTGTATTGATGCAAGTGAAAGTATGTGATTTTTGACAGTTCCAGTGACAAAACTGCCTTCCATTGGCTAAACTGGCATGCTCAATCTACCCACGCATTCCCTCTGTGGGTTATACCATCCCTCTAGCCACCTTTTTTTTATGATTTTCCCTAGGTTTGGCTGTACGATTCATTTTCCAACATTGTTTATAATCATGCTGACAGTTGGCACAAAGTATTGAAAATTTCAGACGGTGTACAGCATATAACTCTCGTATCAATATCATTATTACCATCATCCGAAATATTTCTCATATCGTTATTTCAATTATCATTATATAAATTATTATTGGTATTGATTTCACTATTATCGACAGCAAATCTCGTAAATAGTAACATATCAACAGTATCGATATCAAGAATACTTATAGCACGAATTAAAAAAAATATGTATTCCCAAAAGTTTTTATAATTAATATCGCAAATGGTGTGCTGGATTACGCACAAAACAGAATAATAACAACCTCAAATTATATATTAAATAATGCAAGTATAAGGAATGCGCATTGTTTTACATTAGGTACTATTGAAGTCACGATATTTCAAAAGTGTTGTATCATAACGAATCATGTATTACCGCATCGCACAGCTTCTAGTGGGGATGAGGAGTCCGTGGCGTAGGTTTCAGGGCAGCTCCTTGCTGGAGTTAGGTATGTTGTTAACGCCCAGTAATAAATAGTTCTCATGCAAAATACTCAAACACCGAGTGTTCACGGATGTGGTGCGATGTCCCCCTGGAGTATTTTTCTAGACTCGGTTAAGGCGCCTGTCTACCTGGCGCTGGAACTGCGTCGCAGAGTGTTCCAAATACACGTTTTTCAACGAAACTATTAAGCGTGCGTCCAATGTGCTGATCTACGAAAAGAACACACACTTCAGACGAGAGCTGTTAAGTACTTTCAAAATATCACGTACGTTAGAAACATCAATTCAGAGTACTCCAAAACCGCTAAAAACGGCCTTTCCAAGGCGCTGTAGCTCAAAATGCACGCATCAGATACATACAAAACTACTATAGGGGCCTGCACTGAACCTTCCTAAAGACTTCCCACTAATAAAATAATATGGTCACCGCTGAAAGTCCCACGGGTACACGCAGCACGACGAGAACACTGCACACCAGTTAAGAGCCTTGCGCTTAGCGGCGATGGCGTACTTGATGCGCGTGGCAGTGTCGCCCTTATCGCTCGCGCGCTTCTCGGCCTAAACGTGGGAAAAAGTTCCAGGTAGACGGGGGCCTTAAGCTCAGTTTGCATGAGGCGGAGTAATTAGTTGGAAGTAGAAGTGTAGTACGGTTCCAGAGGAGTTGCAAGTAGCCGTGAACGGGCGTCGCTGTGATCGCAGGTACTACAGCGACCGCGGTCTGTGCGCCAAGTGCCACCTGAGCTGCATGACGTGCAACGGACCTCGGAGGGACCAGTGCGTGCTCTGTCCGGACGACTGGGAGCTGGTGGAAGGCGAGTGCCAGCCGGAATGCCCCGGCGGCTACTTCAAGCTGCAGTCGGGCTGCCAGAAGTGCCATCACTACTGCCGCACTTGCTACGGTGAGAAAATCTTCCACGAGCACTCTGTATTCAGTGATCTCATATGCAAGTCGCTCCTGAACCACCATTAAATACTAGGGAATTATATCGCGGTGCGCGAATTCCCGAATGATAACATCAAGACCAGAGTTCAAACTGGTTTATGTATTACGATGGGGTAAGATTTATTGACAAGGTATTTGAATTCTGGTAGCTGTCATATACTGCAATAGTAGATGCAGGCTACAATTTCTAATTTTAAAAACATTGCCAACTTGTTGCGAAAAATTAAGGATATAGCCCACAAAACCAGTAGATATTTCGAAATAGTTATCTTATACTTAACAACATATAATATTTACAACTGTTCTATACCAAAAATTGTATACCATAAATAAATAATAAAATAATAAATACAATTTTATAACATGAACTATAAATAAAATGACATTGGGTTAAAATTGAGGATGGGGTTTTGTTTTAATTTCGTTATTACAAAGTTATGCATATTTCATTTTTATTATTTTCGAAACACTTATTTATGCATATGTCCTTATTTTGTCGGTTTTTATACGTTATTATTCGGAAAAGTCCACAATTTTTTGTTCTAAAGCTATTAATTGTATCAACTATTGCTTTTTTTTATGGCTTTCTTAATTCACATACACCGAAGAGCCAAAAAAACTGGTATAGGCGTGCCAATGCAATTAACAGAGTATGGAACCAATCAGAGTAACGCGATGCGGTCGGCAGCTAGATCGGTTACTGCTGCTACAATGGCAGGTTATCAAGATTTAAGTGAGTTTGAACGTGGTGTTACAGTTGGGGAAAGAGAGATGGGACATAGCATCTCGGAGGTAGCGATAACATTTGGATGTTCGCGTACGACCATTTCACGAGTGTACCGTGAATATCGGGGAGCCGGTAAAACATCAGATTGTGAAACAACGGGACAAACGACGACTGACGAGAATCATTAAACGTGACAGACGTGCAACCCTTTCTCAAATTGGCGCAGATTCCAATGCCTCCTGCATACCTTTAGACATTAGTCAAGTCCATGCCACGTCGTCTTGCGGCACTTCTGCGAGCTCGGGGGGCCCTACGCGATATTAGGCAGGTGCACCAGTTTTAATGGCTCTTCAGAGTATATAATCAATAAAATACACACCATCGGAACATATTAAGTAGTTCAAATACAATTGTTGTTTTTATATGTCGGAAATTCGCGTACAGCAAGATATTTCCATAGCCGTTAAAAGATTCTAGAAATTTTTTTTAGACTGTCGTGAAATTTTTACTAAGCAATGGGCATGAGTGCGAGGTATTGATCAAATTGATCATCGAAACAAAAATAAACATCTCTCAAAATTAGAAAACACATTGAGATTATCTACCTCTTGCTACCCCTTCTCATTAATTTGACAACGTTGCCTTCGATGGCAGTTAATAGAACAATGATTTAATCGAACACTCATTAACACGCCCCACTGATCATACATACACTCTGTATAACTTACTTAAAGATGATCGTCTGCTCCTTAAACCACACACTGGGCTGGGTGTTGGTGCAGCGTATATTGAAGAACTATCCAAAATAATGCTGGCCTATGTTAGAAATCTTAGGTGGGAGGTGGGAAAAGAATCAGAACAATTTCATGGTTTTCCTCAACAGCTTTTCTATCATCCCAGTCATATGAAGTTCTTTTCATGCATAGTAAGGATATTACAGGGACTCAACAGATTGATGCCATGATGTTGAATAACTTATGATAGCCTACCGCAAAGGATACTTTTCCAGTGGATCGCCTGTTGATCATAATGTTGATGCCATCCATTCACGACACAGTATAGTGAATATTAAATATATTTTATTTAATGAATATCTCACAAGAAACAAAGCACTGACCTCCTCCAGCATAGAGCATTTTCCTTGTGGGTTTTACAAATATTAATGAAGTCGTCTCAAGCAAAATGTTGCGTTGTATCATCGTGATACCTGTGGTTGGATGTGATTTTACGCTGAACATATTACCCTCACCGCCACAGACAGTGCATGGCCGAATAATTTCCAGAGAAGCGAGTTTTTGCTGTTCGTTCTAATAAACATTTCTTTTGAATTCCTTCTATGAAGTACGTAGCAGATTTTCCACGCACGATATTCTGGTCAGCAGGATGAGTACCATCTCTCAGACTCGTAATAGCATGTCAGAGTATTTGTTAGACGTATATGATCTTGCAACATGTAGACCTCTACAATACTGGCAGTCCATTGGACACTGTACGTGGATTTCAGTGAGCTTGGCGGTTGAAGTGTTTAATACCCACTTAAAATTCGAAGTGTGCGATGACAAGCAAACTGGAAGAGCAGTGTTGCAATGGTTCAAATTTATATAACGTATTATGCCTAATGTTTTCAGATATGATGTCTTTGAAACGATCTGTCGGTGGTGTGAATATTTATGTTCTTGTCATGCTCCCCTATATCACCCTTCCCTTAAATGTTTTTACGTGAGTCTGGATGTTGCTGATTAATGAAACTTAGCAATTTTACGCTTGTTTTGTTGGTGTTATGTAACTATTTCAACTTTTCTTACCAAGGAAGGTTAAGGCATCTTTCCCGATTAATATAGTCGAAAAGAATGTGTTCTGTTTACCTAAATTGTGTGTCACAAACACTCATACAGAGACGTTCAAGTTTCACCTTGTCAAGATGAAATTGGTTTTCAAAGCATTTTTCTAAAAATATCGGTTCTAAAATATATGATTCACAGTTTTTTTTTCTGTTTACGAACATGTGATTTTCCTCACGTTTTAATTAACTTGTTTTAATAAAAAAAATTACAATATGTTTTTTTTTGTTAAGGGGTAAAATATTTTATTTTGCCTAACCACAACCGTAGTATGNTACAATATGTTTTTTTTTGTTAAGGGGTAAAATATTTTATTTTGCCTAACCACAACCGTAGTATGTGTTTCTGGTGTAACAATAAAAATGTTGAGAAAAGTTCTGAATCAGCACTACCGATTGCTGTTCATGTACATTTCCCTCTCTCTCTTTCTCTCTCTCTCTCCCCCCCTCTCTCTCTCTCACACACACACACACACATTCTACTTACCTGGACNCTCTCTCTCTTTCTCTCTCTCTCTCCCCCCCTCTCTCTCTCTCACACACACACACACACATTCTACTTACCTGGACTCAGCTTGCCATCACTATTTATCCGAATAGTGCATATGCACTGAAATAATTCTAAGCTACTCTTTCTTTGAATTACACTTGAACTGCTGAGTCGTGCACATTTACCTGTTTGGAATCGTCTTCATTGGAGTTAACTTTGTGGTAGTTACTTGTTTATTTAAGCTTCCGGCATAATTTACCTGAGAACACAGACACATTTTTATCAGCAATATGTTTCATAATTCCTTCGATGATCTTCACATATGGTCTTATGCCACTAATGGCTAAGGTGTCCGTTAATATAAATCTGTATAATCAATTTGCTGTGAGGGATAAGAGGATACCTGGCAACGTAACACATTCGCATTTTGCGTATGTGAAATATGCGTGAAAATTGATTAAGTTCTGACACGTGATGTTTGTAATATTTATTTGTGTTATTTGGATGGCACTGGCGGCAATAATATTCTTTCACATTTGACATAATTTCAATTCACTCCGTGTGAAAATACATGTAGGTACAAATTTGTAAGTGCTGTTGCTATTTTAAATTTGGAAGATGAGCATCATCTTGAATGTAATATTAGGTGTCGCTATTAAGTTACAGGACTGGGTAGAAAAAAATTTGTTTTTGGTTCTAAAATGTTACGCGTACCTTCCATCTTCTTCAACATACTCCAATCCTCTGTCTATACACTGCTGCATATGTATATTCCACTCTTCTAAATATAGTTGCAGCTCACTAACTGTCACCCTTTTCTTCAGGTATGTCATTTTTCTTATCGCTTCGTAGAACATGTAGATTTTAGGCAGTGCCATATACAGCAATGTAAGGGCTGCTCGAGCACAGGGGCGCCTTTTTCCGAATTTTTTGGAGCTTTCTACCACAGAATATTATCCCTTGCTTTTCAATTGGGATTAATACAGAGGGCACTGTGAGCAGGTTAAATGTCATAATGTAGAATCCGTAAATTGCTTCTCCAAAAATCCGGCCTTTTCTTCCTCACTCGTTTGGATTCTTACTAAACTGAGACAACGAATGAGAGGGAAAAATACTGAAAGTTGGTTACTGCACCGATGAAATGCGCACTCTAGGTCAATATTCCCTCCACGCATTAGACCCTGCTTTATTTAACCAATAGCAGGGACGCGAATCGCATCAACTTTTCCGTGTAGCATGGGCCAATTTACACCGTATGGAAACAATAAGTGAGGTGGCAATTTCCACGGCACGAAATCGTACCCCCTCATTTTCCAGTGAAATAGTGTCATAAGTCAAATTACTGACTTTTTAACTTCATTATCTACACAATTGTGTAAAACCTCCAATATTATAGTAAAGTATTATTGCATACGATTCATATTTAAATAGTTACCATTGGTCGTAAACCCTTTAAGTTACAAATAATTAAACACTTTTGCAGAAATAAATTGTTCGCCCTGAAGGTGCCGTTGCAGGGGCACGTAAATGGGTACAGGCACAGGGCGTGGAAGTATGTATACAGCAAACATCAAAATATTGTACCACACCTAGCATGTATTGCAGCGGACCAACACTCTCAGGATGCACTTAGTGTGGTGTTGGACCGCCCGTAGCATGGAGACAGGCGGCGATACGGTCGGGTATGGAGGCATACAAACATTGGATGTTCTCCTGAGGAAGACCCTGCCACAGCTGGCGCAATTGGCCCTCCAAATTTCCCGTAGTTTCCGCCGGTTGAAGTTGCCGTCCAATCTGGTTCCAAACGCCCTCGATGGACTAGAGGTCTGGGGACCTTGCTGGCAAAGGAAGCATTTCGACATCACGAAGGCAGGACATAAATACCCGAGCTGTGTGAGGCCGGGCATCATTCTGCTGTAAAATGGAGATGTCAAGCTGCACCAGGAAGGGGAGCGCACGTCGTTGCTGGACGTATCGCTGCGCCGTCAGGGTTCCTTCAATACCCACCAGTGGGGTGCGGGAATCGTAGGAAATGTCACCCCACACCATGACATCTCTTGTTGGAGCGGTGTGCCGCTCTACAATGAAGCGTGGATTACGGCACTGGCCAGGACTTCTCCAGACTCTCATTTGGCGGTCGTCTGCATCCAGACAGAAACGTGATTTTTCGCTGAACACCACTCGTCGCCAATCCGCAAGCTGCTCGTTTTCGGCAGGCCACACATGCTTGGCGATATTCAGGTCGTAATGGTAGACGTCGTAAAGGACGCCGCGATGATATATATATATATATATATATACATCGTTCTGCTATGGATATGGTACTGGTGAACACAGGCTTATCCTAGCTGCCGTGACATGTCCCTGGAGGATGCGCAGCGACGCCCGTAAAGTGCTTACCCAACAAACGCGAGAGTTACGGTCCAGAATCGGGTAAGTAAAAGCTTGCCGATCTAACTTTTGCAACCAATGCTAGCCCGATGTATTGTGTCGGGCAACTGCTTATCGACAGTGTCATAAATACGCCAGATGTTGACTGGCAAGAAACGAAACACTATATTGCATGTGTTAGTTGTTTCATCCTGAATTTAGGGTCAAAGCGTAACTGTCAAACGTGTGACATTCAACTCTATCATCATGTATATTTTAACACAACTATAAATTATTTGGAGTGGAGAAGCCTTGAACTGCCGAACTTTGGTTTAGTTTACACGTGTCTTAGCCGACTGAGCTCCCGAGACCTGTAATTATCAAACAGTAAGAGCAATTCACTATGTTGATAAGACCATTTTGTTCCCTTGACAATCTGTCCCAGTTTTATACCATTAGAAGTAGTCGGAATTTCGTACCCGCAAGAAGACATCAGTGAAATAACTTTCCCGAGAAAAAGCGCCTTGTCTTTAAAAAAAGATACTGGACCGGAATTATTTAGATATTTGGTAGCTCAAGGACTAGGCAAAGATGCTGTGTCGGAATTATTTATATATTTGGTAGCTCAAGGACTAGGCAAAGATGCTGTGTCGGAATTATTTAGATATTTGGTAGCTCAAGGACTAGGCAAAGATGCTGTCTCGGAATTATTTATATATTTGGTAGCTCAAGGACTAGGCAAAGATGCTGTGTCGGAATCGGCCCAGAATCTTAAGGATGTTGGCGACCGAGTGACTTTAAGATATCAGGTCGACATAATTTCTGTGATATCCGTCTGTTATTATAAGAAATANCAAGGACTAGGCAAAGATGCTGTGTCGGAATCGGCCCAGAATCTTAAGGATGTTGGCGACCGAGTGACTTTAAGATATCAGGTCGACATAATTTCTGTGATATCCGTCTGTTATTATAAGAAATACACTGGCCTATCGTCTTTATCATAATTGCTTACAATCAGTCTCAAAAAAGACGTCGTACCGTTAACAGATAGTTATCTTTGAGTCTACTAGGGACACTAGCCGACAGTACTGGTATCGGGCCGACAAGTTGCCGACAGGTTCAGTTTGCTGGGTATACAGCCCTTCGCACCATGAAACGATCCTCCCTGCTGGAGACTCGCCAGGGTCGAGCCAAGTCTTCTCGACGGGTATGTGTACCCTCCTGTTCCCACTGCGTCCATCACAGACTCACTGTAAATGCAGAACGGTTCATGTGGTGAGCAATACGCCGAAACATCCAACGTACCTCTTGTAGGCCGACGACGAGGGCTCTCTCAAACTCACCCAGCTGGTCAAAGACTTGTCGAATGCGCTGTCGGGGCATGCTGAGTGTTCACTGAACTTGGCTCTGAAGCTCACACTGTTACTATAGAGGGATATGGACACCACCTAGTGGTATATATTAAACCCAAATGGGACACATGTTGTGCTATGACGGTACTGTGTGACTACCTTCCTTGTACTCACGCGATTCATTCATTGTAATAACAATTTTTTGTTAATGAGTGTATATCGTTTCAGGCATTGCAACAGGCGAATTCTTTGCTCGAGACTGCGCTAGTTTCATTATAACGCTCTATCGTGTGGCGAAACCAGTAACAAAGTGTTTGTGCTTAATGTAAATTGCAGAATCTGTGTATGAGACAATGGAATTCAGCCACAACATCGAATTTTGTCTTTCACACGTGAGGGGCTTCTCTTATTGAACGCTTTTTTCTATTGTGTACAGTTTAGATCATCAAAGCCAGTTCGTGTGCAACATCCCAGCTATAGGGCACTGTGATTGAAATGGTTAATTACAATTATTTATTAAGTTAATACACTCGACATGCCTAATAACTGCGGTATTCTACTTGCGGCAGTATTTTACTCGGGAAGGGGGGCCAAGTGTAACGGTTACCTGCGTGCATCAATTGCATATTTTAAATAATGCTGCCGATAAGCGAGCGAGTGAGCGAGTGAAGAGATTTGGGCGGCTCTTAAAATCGAGGTCTTCAGAGCCGATGAGGGAGAAGTGATGTGAGTATGGTATGGTGCAGCGCCGGAATGAAGGTGCGGGGGAAACGAGATATCCCCGAGAAAACCCGCCTACCAGCGGCATCGTCCGGCACGATTCCCACATGCTAAAATCCGGAAGCGACCCCGCCGGGAATCGAACCCGGTTTACCTAGGTGGTAGGCGAGTAATTTAACCGTTACACCACCGCAGCTCCCTGCTAAAAAGCAGAAAAGACAATGACAGTCGCTCCCCAGGTCTGTCCTGTAGTGAGTGAGTGTGAGTGTTAAGCTTATGCTACAATGGGCTGATGCTGACTGCTGATACCCAGCTGATGCCGACTGTAGTGCAGATCGTCGTGAGTGCTACAATGAAAGCTGATCCTCTGCTAACGAGTGTGGTTCCATTGACGTGCTATAGGGGGCAGGGCGATCGCTTTATTTACGTTCGCACGTTTTTTTCCCACGCACATTAGATCTATGAATTATGTTTTTGCCATTTAAGTAAGCCATACATATTTTTTATTTTGGATATTATACAGTATTAAATCATATAAACAGAATGATTGTTTTTCCACCTTTGTTTGCGCCTGCGCAGCTTGACCCTGAATTTCATTGGCTCGTTTATCATGAGTTGATAGGCAATCACGTACACCCCGCCGATGAGGCGAGTTGAAGGTTAGTAAACATGGTCAGCACAGCACCGCTCACAGGTGGCACTTGTCAAATGCGCCGGCACACCGCACGGCATCGGCCCCGTTGTAGCAGAGCGCATGCCGTGGTGCGCAGGCACGGGACCGCTCAACTGCACGTCGTGCGGCGACAAGTACGTGTTGGACGGAGGGACGTGCGTGCCGTGCCTCAGCGGCCAGTACTACGCCGCGGTGTCGCAGGCGTGCGCGCCCTGCCACGACAGCTGCCGCAGCTGCAGCGGCCCGGGGCCCTTCAGCTGCTCGTCGTGCGAGCCCCCGCTGCGGCTGGACGGTGCAGCGGGCCAGTGCGTCCTCTGCTGCTCCGGAGATGACGCGGCGCCCTACTGCTGCTCCTGCGACCCTTCCACAGGCGAGTTACTGCACCCCTTCCTCCAGGCCCGTAGCCACGTATCTACTTCCTTGGGTAGGGGAAACTAATTTATATTTTAGAAAAAAATATTAAAGCCATAATGTTAAAAATTATTAGTTCAAATAATTATTTACAACCAATGGGTCAATACAGGGACGGAACTACAAAATACCATAAACCTCCTTGTGTTGAATGGGGATTGCAAATTTGTCATACGTGAAAAAAATACATATCAGTTTTCTAACATTTAGTTCAAAAAAATATTTACAATTAATTAGTTAATATACAAATATGGAACCACAAAATGCTATAAACATCCTGCATGTGTAATGGGGATTTAACATTTCTTATATAAAAAAATAGAATTAGTAATTTAGTTTTTTAAATTTTACTTTTGGATATTTTATGTTCATTGGGGGGGGGGGTGGTCCCGAAATGTCCCCTTTCCTAGCTACGCCCCTGCCTCCCTCTCTCACATGTTGTTCCCAAATAATTGAACACTTTTGAAAGCCCTGCTTAGGATACAATTCTCCATCCATTCAGTCTCCTCTCATCATATGTAAATTTAAGAGTTTCGCTGACCAGAAATTTATGTAATATTTATATCATATGATAATTTTTATTGTTGTGTGCATGAATCTAATATTAACTAAATTAAATAAACTCAAAATCCACAAATTCAAATGTAACACTTTTAATTGTCATGTTACATAAATGGAATGGATCATAATGACCCTGATAATAATTTTCATTTATTTTCTGAAATGTCTGCAATCCCCATGTTCCAAAAAACTGTTTTGCTGTATTTGACATGAAGCATTCAAAAGCGATAGCAAAAGATATGTGCTCTGCAGAAATCTGACCCATATCATTCCATTCAAGGGTTAAAACTTGGAACTAATTTCCCTGCACCACTGGAAAAATTTACCAGGAGCATGCAAGCTAGTAGTCGGATCAAATATATGCAGTTACGGGTAAGGGTTTATATTTACAGTGTTTAACTTTAAAATTGGTCAGTTAATCACGAACCAGCTATTCACTAGTTTGCTCCACTGGAAATACTGAATGTCATTAACTGAAATGACTTCGGACAGAACCGAGAGGAGAATTTTTGCGGCGCTTGATAGCTGGGGTCTTCAGCACCAACAACTGTGAAGTGAGGTGGAGAAGGAGCAGCGACGGAATGAGGTGGGAGTGCCCGAGAAAACCAGCTGGTCAGCGACAACATCCACCACGTATCCCACTTGCGAAAATCCGGATTTGACCCAGCCGGGAATTGAACCTGGTTCACGGTAGTGTGAAGCGAGTGGCCTGAACACTACACCCCCCCCTACCTGCCCAGACTTGGGACAGTGAGGTGATGTGGCACACACATGTGGTAGCTCTGAGTGAAAATTAATGTAGTTTCTCACAGTTGATTGTTTTTGAAAACGTATAAAGTTTTTTCCGCTCAGGGATGCCACATAGGCAAATAAAAGTTCAATAAATATGTCTTACAACAGTCCTATGTTCCAAGATGCCATAGTTCACGGTATCTCGTCATTACTGCAGTTAGAGGGATGAATAAGACACTAATTACTGCGTTGCGTTTGGCCTGGAATTCACATTTTAAGCCAGCAAGCAACACATATCTCGGCTTAGTATATTGACAATGTAATCATTACGCTTTGAAATGCCTTTAAAGTCAACACAATCATTATAATTACGGACCCAAATAGGCATATTGCAAGAAAAACGTACTAATAAAGTCAGTCGAAATTTCTGAACCGGGCGGATTGTGGTTGCCAGCTTTTCTACATAAGACTTCAAGCCACCTCCTATATATTCTCCCCGTGTTAAAGCAGAATTTCCTGTGGTTAACGATTTACTGATTTGAGCTACTAATTTAGCCGAACAGCCCATGCAACCGGCGGTTATGGAAACATTAGGTTAGATCTGATATCTACCACGCCTGCCAAAAATTTGCCCCTAACTTTGTGTCAAACCGGATGGGCGTCTTGCTGAAAATGACATAGATAAAGACATTAAATCCATAAATCTGTGTCGATAGGTATTCCCTTCATAATATGCAGTATCCTAGATTTTTGTTACCTTGTGGTGCAAGGATAGTTACAAGCCGGTTCAATATCTGAAATATTCTTTAGGTTCTTCCATAGTAATTGTTATCTCCCCAAATCGCAAGTCCAACGAGTGTATCACATTAACAAGAACTCGTTCGTTCATAGTATCGACTGTTCGTTTACTGAACAGCTATGTCCATTCTGGCCGAAGGCTGAGATCTGAGGTGGATCCGGCCGTCAAGATGTCGCCAACGGCGTTCGCACGGGAGAACAGAAAGTATTCTTGCAGATGGCCAGGGAGTGAGGTCATGAAAAGGCACGATTACAGTGTACAGGTTGCCTTGTTGTGACTAATACATATGTAACGCCGTGTTTCTTCCACATACCTGCACACCGATGCATACAATTATAATTGGCTTTCAGTATGAATGTCTTTTAGAACACTATATTGTTTCCAAATTCGCAGCTGCATATCTCGGACGTATGCTTAGCCATCTACATAAATGCCAAGCAATGAATGCCTCTTATTCTACGTTTTGTGGCATTGCCTTCAGTAAACTTTCCAAGACCAGTAACAAACCACATGTCAAATTTCTATTGTTTATTATAAATAACCCACATTTTGTTTAGTCTGTGAACATGATCTCAGAGCAATTACGAAAACTCTGTTAGGCTTTCTTGAATAGGTAAAACTATCATTTATCTAATGCCCCTTTCCAACCGCGGTGCGTTCGCTAAAGTAACGGATGCAATGCTATTTTATTCATGATAAATTTGTAATCGTGGTTATTTATCTCAGGTTGCTTAAAATCCTGTATTTAGCCGTTACGGTACACGTGCTTGACTGCCCGCATATTAAAGTGTTTAAAGAGGAAATAGAATTGTTATTTACCACCTCATAAAAGAAAGGAGTTACACCACGTTATAAATCTTGAGATAAGTAATTTGTTTACACAATTTGTTATGTTTGTTGATTGGAAATGTTTTAATACTTTATAACTCTCGTGTCTGAGGAAAGTAAACATAACTTCTTAAGTCACTCCGTGTTTTCGTGTGCCGCCATAAAACTCAACCGATAAAGATGTTTGTACTGGATGGTCATTGTGTATTTTGGACTACTTTTGATCAGTTGTGCTACACTAGCTCGAAATTTGCAGTACTCATCAAAACTTTGGAGAACAATTGTTAGTTTAGAGTACTTAAATCTGGGGTATGGTTTATCGGCGAAACGACAACTGCAGACAACTGATGTATTAGTTCTACAAATTTCGTTTTCTGTTTGCCTGACTACGTTTCTTCTCATTCCATAGAAATATATCCTAATAGGTTTTTTTTTTTTCATTTGTCTACCATCAACTAAACTGTTCTCGCGCTTGCTGGTAGGGTCAATATGGGAGTTTCATCTAATTGAGTAACTGCTTCAGAGGATTACTCTAAAAATTTGTGAGTGACATGTTTTAACAAAATTGTCCAAAATTCTGGTGACATCGGGTTTGTTCAAAAAGAGAGAGCTATATTCAGACATTTCCGAAAACAATTAAACTGGGTTTAATTAAGTTGGGCACAAACAAACAAGTCCTATATCTCCAGTACAGGAGCAGCTAGAAGTAATGGTTCATCTGCCAACTGTAAAACTTTGCGAAGCACAGCTTCCGAAATGGACAGTGTGTGACTTAGTGTTGGTTGAAATGTGACTGTAAAATGCAAATACAGTTTTCTTCTTCACAGTACGAAGTTTCGCGAAAATGTTAATAGAAATGCGTGTTTTATTTCACAGGTGATTGTGAGAAACCAAGCCACGCCCAGAAACGGCATATAGCGCAGCAGGTAACATTGATATTCGGGAAAGAAGAAAGCAGCGACAACAGGTCCACGGAATATTCTGTTATTGTCCTGAAAGTCAGTATCGCTGCTATCGTTTTTATAGGACTAGTATTTGGCTTGGTCAGGGTGAGTATTTATTAATACATAACTATTTCTTTATATATTTTAAATTAATTATAACTTCAAGATAGTTTTCGCTTGCATTAAATACATGAATAAATAACGAACTAAGCGTTGTGTGACGCAAAACTCAGTGCACACTAACGTAGTTCAAGCTGAGTGTTTGACACTCTAAAAAATACAATACATGTGTTCATGTTTTCCCTTATCAAACTAATGTTTTGGAATGACTAAAATTATTTGCCGCTTGGGCCACTTACGCTAGAAAAAGAATGCCGAAACACACTGGGCCATTAGTGTTTATATTTTAAGCGAAGAGACCTTTCCACTGCCTCGTGTTAGGCGAGCACGCCATACCTGTCGTCACAGGTGTGGTGTCATAAACAGCGGGAAGTGGAAAACCTTTATTTCGTGCCTTGCCAGGCGTGTCCGGGTAAATTCTTCTTGAGGTGGTCCTCCTTACCCATGAGCCTGCAATCAGAAAGGTCGACCCAGTAACCGGTGTTCTAAGTGGCAAAGGATGGACAGTGGAAACTGTTGCCCGAGCAGGGAGGATTGTTTCCTAGAAAGGCTGGGAGTTCCCGCAACGGTACTTCGTACAATGCACGCGACAAAGATGCTCCTTCACCACGACCATAAGAAGGCTTCCTCAGGCAAGCGGGTCATGCTTTGTTTAACATGGAGGGGGAGAAGCCGGATCTTAAGATCCACGATCACCTTCCCATTAGGCGGCTTTCCAAAACTTTTCTCCGCGAGTAAACTGTTCTCTTTGGTTGTCCCAAAATACTTTGACTAAATGTTTTGCTCGCTATTGGCAGTCTCCCAAAACGGCAGAGTAATTACTCTGAGCATATTGACAGAGTAAAACTTTTACACGCACTATTTCAGCGAGTAATGAAGGATAAATTTAAAATGGCGGGAAGTTAAGTAGAATTAAACAAACTGAAAGGAAATGTTGACATTGTGGTTACAAACACACACGGGAACATTACAAATTACGAGTTTTATATTTAAATGTTAACTTGTATAAAGGTTGCATTTTTAAATGTAATGTTTATGAATAAGTTAGGTCATGTAAATCTTTTATTTAGGACAGTATAGATAATTTCTTTGGAAAAGAAAGAATTTGGGAAGAGTGATAATTACCTTTTGGTATTTATATTGGTTGCTATTAATCAGTAAATATTTGTAAACACAGCGTGCTATTTAAATCATACTCGTTACAAAACCACGTTAACTCTTGCCTACCTCAGCTGTTGCTCTCTGCTACTTTACTCTACTCTTGGAGTAACGTTTCGGAACGCCGCCCTGGCGTGCGTTTGTACGAGCATGTTGATGTCATGTTCTCGAGGGTACTCCGAGGCTTTCCCACTCCATATGAAAGCTTACTCGTGGTCGCGGTGGAGGAACGTTTTTGTCGCGTACCATTGTGGGTGCACTGTTATGGGAACGCTCAGAGTTTCTCGGAAACAAACACCCATACCAGCGCGGGTAGCTGTTTCCACTGCCCGTCCTTTCTCAATTAGTAAACCGCTTGTTGAGTCGGCCTCTTTGATCTCCGGGTGATGGGCGAGTAGGATCCCATCAAGACGGATCTACCCAGACATGTCTGACAGACACCAAATGAAGGTTTTCCAGACAGTAGAAACGCCGGTTTAATCTCGGTTCTCGATGAAAAAACGTGTGCATAACTAACGTGTGCATATTGAAATGAAAGTAGGTATTCTTTATGGCACAGTTCATGGCTATCGTTTACGTAAACAGCCTTAAAGTACACGATGACTGTAAACCATGCCATAAATAATATCTAATTTAATTTTGATAAGTACACGTCCTTTATCCGCACGTTTTTCATCGCGAGCCGAACTTTAGAACGAAGGCTTGCCCACCTCGGAAGTCCTAAACGTGGTGTTGGTTTCCCTCTCCGGTAGGTGAAGCACTGGTCGGCGAACCCCGGCTGGGACAAAGACGACGTGTGCGAGAACCTCTTTACCTGCCAGCTCCGGCTGACGCTGGAGAAGATGGTCTCGGCCAAGAGCACCTCCAGATGACGGCGAGACGTGTGACGGAGCAACGAGCGTACAGCGCCCACCAAGACAGCGGGATGAAACACGCGCCAGTTGAGCTGAAGAATTGTGTCGCAAAAGTAAATGTTTCTGTAACCCACCTGCAAAAACTCACGGAGAGTACCGAGTTTCACAATACAAGCCGCATTTATTTTGCCTCACGACAACATGCTGTAGTTTGATTTTCTGTGTGGTTGTGTCAGTTGAAATTCACAACTCCGTTAATTCTGAAAGTAAAGTTTCGCCGTGAGCCACTTTAAAATTTTGCTGATAAAATGTTTTATCAACTATCTGGATAAAACACACGCAGTTTATGTTATGTTACGAGAGGTGCATTGCACTGTCTACCTTTAAAGCACTTAAATAAGTTTTTTTCGTGCTATCATGTTCCATCTATCACTTTGGAAATATGTTTTGCTGTAAAATATATGCGCATTGTTTTGAGTTAGCTAAAACGTTCACGTGTTTCGCGCATTTGAAGATTAATAAGAATTTTCGCTAATGGACTATGCATTTGAAAGACTGCTTTTATGATCGACGCATCGAATTAAAATTATAAGCGTATATAAAAAGAAGTGAGTTTTACACGTCCTTCTGTCATGTTTTTTAACAGGTCGCGTTCTCAAAAAGTTGTGAGGTAGAATTATTATAGTATTGTTATGTAGTATTTCGCATTCAGGCCAACTATCTCTTCCTGATTTCATCTTACTAAAGTTATTTTGTTTCCATCATAAATCCCATTACAATTGAAATGTTCTTGTTTTAATGTCATGATCTTCGACTGGTATAGAACAAAAATTCGTTATATTAAAGTGGTTTGTTTTTCAAGACGTGCCGTTTTTTTTTAAATAATTAAAAAATATATGCATTTATTCATGGGCGTATACAAAGCTGTTTCGATGACTGGCATCTCGCCTAGTGTGTTATACACTCATATATAGGCAGTTCATAGTAAACTGAGCACTTTTTTTAAAACCCTGCTTATGATCTACCTGCATGCACATTGGGTATTATTTCGCCATATATATATATAAATNTGTGTTATACACTCATATATAGGCAGTTCATAGTAAACTGAGCACTTTTTTTAAAACCCTGCTTATGATCTACCTGTATGCACATTGGGTATTATTTCGCCATATATATATATATTTAACTTTACCTAGGAACCGATCACTTTATACCTGCGCCGGTCAAGAGAAACTATAAAATTACTAGAAAAGTAAATATTTTAACATTTTGCTCATTGCATTAGAGAAACAGAAAGTAAAATAAATAATTATCTAACCGTTGTTGCCAAGTTTACTGGGCGCGTGACAGTCGATGTGCCTGTTGAAATTTAGGCCTACGCAGGCAGGGGCAGTGGCATTTTCCAAAGGTTGTTTACAAAAGTGCTCACATTACCGTGAACAACTTTTAACACCAACAAATGGCATTTCCTTTGGGTGAAGCGGTTTACTACTGGATGTTGGACAAAAACTACCGCAGTCTGGTTTGAACTGGAATTTCATGCTAAACAATGAAAATTGCTCCAGATCTCTGAACTCCGAATGTAAACCAGCAAAAAGTATAGTTACTGAAAAGTCATTAGCATTTCCAACGACATAAATTCATTGATTAAAATGCTATCCGTGCTGTTTTATAGTGAAATATTTTGCTTTCGACCACTGTCCCCGGGTTCGTTCCACTAATACACTAGTAGGTGGACGTTTTATTAATGAAATATTCAGTGATATGCATTTTTGTGAATGAAATCTCAGCTTTAGCTGTAAAGTGTGAAGAAGCTAAATAATTATTTGTCGTGCAACTTACTGCCGGTAATATTAAGTTGTGGCCGCCCAATCAGTGTTAACAATCTCTAAAAAGATCCATAAACTGAAGAAATGGGATAGTTTATCTTTTGAGTTACGTATTGCGCTGGTATTATTGCGGCACTACTAATTAAATTTGTTTGCTAGAATTCTGGCATAAAAGTATGGCTGCAAGAGATAAACTAACGATAATGTACTTCGAAACATTTTTTGTATTATATAAATCTTAAACATTATGTATTATGTATTTTACTTTTTAAGATTCTTAAATATTGCTTTCTCACGAATTTTTTTCAATAATTTAAATTCTTTAAAATATAAATTTTATGGCACTTTTTATTGAATTCTCTTCTAAACGCCTTTTTCAAAAATTCAAACCCTTGTGTTTAATAAATTATTAGTTCATGAATTATTGTTTTAAAAAAAATATTGTTTCCCAAAAATACCTGCGCGAATGAAAGTATTTCAGTGGTTAGAAAAATATTTTAAAAATTATGTTTTACTTTTTGTATTAATTTTTTTTTTACTGATTAATGNTTTTTTTACTGATTAAAGTGCACATTTGATAACTTGAAAATAAAATATGTACTTTAGAAATAAGAACATTACTGGGACTAAAAAATAACCAATGTTCGTGTACGAAGTTATTTCTTGTCAATTTTTCTCCGTGGTCATCATTTAATTAATCCTGTAATCCTTTCGCCTCACGCCTAATACTCCGAAGGCAGTCGGGCTATATAATGAGTGGTTGACCAGTGTGCAAGCAGCATGCACCTATTAGTGTGTCTAAAGTGCCTGCTAGAGACGGAGACAAATTAAATGTTGCGTATATTTATTATGTGCGCTTAAATTATCTTCGTGTGTTGGTTTGAAATAACGCTCTTGAAATTTACTTGCGAGAGGAAGTGTACTACCTAGCCTTGATGTCATAATTTTTCAATCTTATGCTAAATTCTATGTTGTGGACGATATTATAAACTCTGAGTGTCGTAGTTGGTGTTCATGAATTTAATACGGATGTCTACGAGTTTATCGTGACTGGCATAGTTTTCAAAATGACGTTTTGACCCTGGAGTACATTGTTGATGTAATTCTTGTATTGCAGTGTTGATATAAAATGTAACTGGTAAAATAAAAAAAAATTTTAGTACCTAATTTTGTTGTGTTTATTTATAAGAACCTTCACATGAAAAAAAAAATTTAATCTAAGTGAGTTAGAGTAGTTGACCTAAGACAACAGAGCAATTACTACGAACAAATTACTCTTGCTCCTTAACACATATTTTCCAATTAAGAAACCATGAACTTGTCGGGGTATTGATTCCCACAGTTTTTTTGTAGTGACTATCANACTCTTGCTCCTTAACACATATTTTCCAATTAAGAAACCATGAACTTGTCGGGGTATTGATTCCCACAGTTTTTTTTGTAGTGACTATGATTTACGTTGAAATTCGTAATGATTATTTTTCTAATATAAGACTACTGATGAATTAACCAAGTGAGGAAACGTTTCNATTTACGTTGAAATTCGTAATGATTATTTTTCTAATATAAGACTACTGATGAATTAACCAAGTGAGGAAACGTTTCACAGGGACTGGGGTTAATAATCTACGCTGTGCACAGTAAAATACGCAGTACGATAAGGAATATCCCTCACTTTGTAAGAGATGCCATTCGCTGTTGATGCTTTATCTCATAGTACCCATAACAACAAGAGCCACAATTTTATTGCTCCTATATATGACAGAGGGTTACACTAATGTCAGTAAAGTTTCAAACAAAAATGTGTTGGTTGTAATGGCAAACAATATATATATTTATTTGTGACTGAAAACTTCAAACCAATCACTTGTTTGCTCTGCTGCGTGTAAACACAAAAAAACGTAACTTTTATTTTATAATATTGCAACGTGCGTCATGCGTGGCAGGTAACATTTTTGTATGCGAGGGTAGTATTTCCCCACCACTTTCATATCGGANTTGCAACGTGCGTCATGCGTGGCAGGTAACATTTTTGTATGCGAGGGTAGTATTTCCCCACCACTTTCATATCGGACAAGCACAAAACACTCCTGCATCTGTAACAGTGCCCGAAATACGCCAGTGTGTCATTACTTTATTGGGCAAAGAAATAATATTACACAAAAGTACGAAAGAAAAATAAAGTTGCGTTACATATCCACAAAAACAATATTATACCTCCTGCCGACAGTACCGTACCAAACCGAAATAGTCTTAAAAGCTATTCAGTTCTAATTCAAAGAAAGAAAAAACATTAAAACATTTTCTCCTCAGTGCATTTCAAATGAAAATTATGTTTGAAGAAATGACACATCCCGAGAAAATTACGGATTCAGAAATTAAGTAAGATTTATATGCCAGAGTATTAACGCTGTTTCGAAAATTTTGACATTGCTGGTTCAGCAGAAGAAATTAGCCTTGCGATCTGCAGGGATTTCAGGAATGGTAACTGAGTGCCGAAATATATTACGTGTTTTGCTTTCGCCTCCCTGACGTTGGGTTAACATGCACAGCAGTTTTATCAAATTGTTTCTTAACTTTACTTTCGCAAGTACAAATGTAACATTAAAACGTTTATCCCATGGAAATAAAAAACATACTAGTGAGAGATAAAAAAAACAATTATCGCTATTTAATCCTATTTACAGTACATGAATTTCTTCAAAGTACATTAATGCGATAATATTTATGTTATTAGCTCTGTTTTGAAAAGCTACCTGTCTCAAAGCCTAAAAATTAATTTTAAGTTTTGTTTTTAATTCAGTTGCTTAAGGTGCGATGCATAAAAAAAGCAAAAAAAGATATATATATATATATATATATATATATATATATATACACACACACACAACTTTTTATTTACTGAATTATTGTCACCAGCGTTTCTTATATATGTATATATAAGAAACGCTGGTGACAATAATCCAGTAAATAAAAAGTTGTAAGTCGGTTTATTCCGTAACATAAATTTTGCTTTTTCTGCCAAGGGATATATAAAATTTAAAATACTCCCTGTTCGCACATCCACGCACCTTGTTTTCTGGAGAACCAGAAAAAAAAATGCAAAAACGGCTTCTAAAGTGTCTTCTGTTCTGATATTCTTGACTCATAAATGCGTGCGTCGTCATTTTGAAGAGCAAAATATTTTAGGTAAATAAACTAAATGGATTTCACTTACCAAACTACTTCTCCCACTTTTAACTTTAGCGAATTTATACAGCTGACGTTATTTTTCTGCTATTACCCTCTCCTTCCCCCTCTAATTAGACTGAATTCCACTGCCCTAGGAATGGTGGATTGTTCATAAAAATATTTGCTTTTGCACGTTTGAAGTAAAAACAATATTGCACTCACCCTGCGTGTTTAGGCAACACACTAAGCTAGTGTGCAACAAGGTTTGCCATACCTGACAGGCGACACCATCGCAAGAGAGAGAGTGGAATCTGACGTGAAACTCGCACATCGTAACGTCGTGAACAATTTCACGTATAATTCACACAGACGGAACATTTTCATGTTGACGATGTTGGTATTTCATTTNGTAACGTCGTGAACAATTTCACGTATAATTCACACAGACGGAACATTTTCATGTTGACGATGTTGGTATTTCATTTTAATGTATAGCCACTCCACAATTCGGTAGAAAGCTTGCAAAAGAAAGTTTGTCGGTGGGAATAAAAACCATGACCACTTGACGTAAAATTAAATGTACTAATCGAGAAACGAATGACTAAAATGAGTTCTCGTTTGAGAATTCAATTAACGCTGTGATTGCTTATTTCCGCTATGTGGAATGTGTGTCTGAGAGCATTCGTATGACAATTTTATAGGCGGCTTAGCTCAATAGGAAAATATAGTTAAACTGCCTTATTGATTGTCAAGGCATCCAATCTTGACTGCATTTGCGTTATTATTGGACGAGGCCTATGGCATGGTCAACAGTATGGAAGTAACACTTACGAAAATATTAAATTGGTGCAGCGATAATTCTTTAGAAGAGAGGCCAAAATGTCACTTTATATTCCTTTCATATCCAGCTCAGATTATCAAAGTAATTGGAAATATAAAAATCCAGAAAGCGTTACGAGTGCATGCATTATGTGTAAATGCACACATAAATGTGTCTAGGTGACTACATTTCCCTAAGGAAACAAACATCTAAGGTTGTGTGAAAGGGGTAGAATTTGTTTTCGAGAGCCCCTTAATAGCCCCTAAACGTGATAATTTATTGTCAATATCTTTGTTTCAAAAGACTATGTGTATAAAAGCCTACAAAATAANATAGCCCCTAAACGTGATAATTTATTGTCAATATCTTTGTTTCAAAAGACTATGTGTATAAAAGCCTACAAAATAAGTTAAATATTTTTTTTAAAATTTAGCTGCTTAAATAATGAAAAGGTGTAAAATATGTTTTCAAATACTTCTCAATAGTTCAGTAACACGATAAGATCATTTTATGGTCTTTGTTTTAAAAGGTCGGCTATTTAAATCCCTAAAATCTTGTTACAAACACTTAAATAAAGTCTTTTCACAGAAAAAAAATTTCAGAGGTTTTAATAATCAAACCCTTAAGAGGGCAAAAAAGGGTTAACTATGTTGTCGATGATTATCAACATTAGGCCTAAATCATTTCCATGCCTGTAACTTTCAAACCAGCATAGTTTACATAAACTTGTCAAGTGATAAAATTTCGAATAAAGAGAAAACCCGTCTCTTACGTTGTAACTCAAAGTATCATTTCCTTTACAGTTGCAGACAAAGTTGTTAGAACTGAGCAGGAGCAATAATTGAATATCTAATTTCCGTAAATTGCAGAGTTAGTGAAATATATCACGTTATTTTTTTTCCTTATGATATTCTCTATACATGTATAAATCACATTCTCTTCAGCAGTTAATAATTTTGTATATCATTTGGAATAAGAGTGATTTGGGATACGCCAGCTGCGCAATAATCTATCTTGGTTTTGCAACTATATTTTGCAACATATAATTGTTTTTTTTTGTGAACAGAACTGTGACGTGGGCTTGTCTAGGCCCTACAGTTGGGAAGCCACATTAACTTGACGCTACGCCACTGTGGAAGACAGGGTGGCTTATAGGGTCGGAGTTAATGCCTCCAGACACAGACTATATGATGCTTGAATGTTAAGGGGTTTGTAATAACGTAGTCTTTTTCTGTTTCATTTTGAAGGACGAATATATTGTCTTCAGTTTGAACAAAAACTACATAAATCAACACTTGAGAGGTGTGGTACTCTAATTTGAATTTCACTACTCGTATTAACTGTGGACGACTTCGTGGTCGAGTGGGGGGCTTCTCTGCGCGACGATGATTGTATACTTAACTCTTGCTGGTATGATGTCAGCTGTGGAGGGTGAGCTCCGGCGATGGACGGCCTTGGCAAGGCCCGCAGGTGCTGCCGTCTCACTGGACGGCTGTTCTACTGACCCATTGACGTGGCCGAGGGTCCGATGTGCCCGCTGCCCCCTCGGAGCGGTTGACTTCTCTCTGCGCGGCGATATTCAACTGACTGCTCTCTCGAACTAACGTCTATGGGCGGTAATAATTGACTGATCCCACTTCTCTCGTAAAGGGGTTTTTATGCACGCCAGCCTCCCTCCTTAAGTGTCGGCACGTGTCTCTATTATTGAGGGAGGGGGTGAGGTGGTGGACAGCAGAAAAATGCCTTTCAAAACACGTGCCCTGGTTCCTGTAGGTTGGGGGGCGGGTAAGGTAGCACTTTGCTCCTAGCTTGCTCTGTCAGCTATTTCTTCGCGGTGCGTTTCCACATTGTCCTGTGGTTCGCTAAGGGGGGAGGGGCGTGTTCTCGGCACCATTATCCAGCTCGTTAGCTGTTTCTTCCGCGGTGCGTGTTTTCTGAATTTAGGCGAACTGCGTTTCTATATCTCGTGACACCTCTGCGATCAACAGATCTCACGGACTTGCTAGAGGCGTAGGGGGTGGGAGGGTGGTAGGAAAGGCCTAAACCGCAGGACACGTGTAACTGCGATCCACCATCTGCCTCGTGGCACGTGTCGACTGAGAGGCGCTCGCAAAGGGGGTCAGCGAGGTTTCTATTCCAAAAGACGTCACACGTCAACTGCCAGAACGAAAAACTTGCGAATCATCGAGAGAGCTGTCAAAAAAGTTATAACAATGGCGGGGAAGTTTGTATATATTTGGTTTTAAAACAAATCAAAACTTTTGTCCACGAAAATAATATTTAAAGTAACTTCAATATGTTCAAGTAGCGTTAATACTATAAATGCTCAGAAGACCAAAATAAATGTATCCCATCTTTAGTCTATAATTTTAAAGTGAATCAACAAATAATTAAAAAATATGTTATACCATAAGATGTTACAAGGAGTGAGAAACGTCAACAGCGCTATTAACATTAGCACAGCTTGTTTCATAAGTTGTTCGAAGTGGTGCAAATTGAGTAAAAATATGTGGACACAACAAATTGATGATGCAGTCCATTACCCTGTTGAGTTCATATATATCGTCTATAATTCTGGCCTAATACCACAAAGCTTCTCTTCAAGGCTGGAGCTCCAGAAATGTTACTGCGAAACCTTTGCCTGTTAAAACTCTGCAATAGCACCAGACTTCAAATAAACGCTTTGGAAAAAAAATGGAATTTTCCTTTTCTGGTGTCAAAATTTGGCNCTGCAATAGCACCAGACTTCAAATAAACGCTTTGGAAAAAAAATGGAATTTTCCTTTTCTGGTGTCAAAATTTGGCTACACTGGCCAATAAAGATAGCATATTCTTAAAGTTTTAAGAGGTACTCTTTCGATTGAAATTAGTCTGGTGAGTGTGGTGTTAGCAGTTTCTGAGATAGAGATAATTCTTTGGAATTTTCGGATCATGAGAGTTTTATGGGAAAAAATATTTCCTGACCCAATTTTTAAATGTGACTGTCAGTGATGCAGTTGTAATTTCATCAGGCAGCTCATTCATGCTCTTGATAGTCTTGATGGGACACGGGAATCGAACCCGGTGTACCTTGGTGGGAGGTGAGGAGTCTAACCACTACACCACCGCGGCACCGTACTCCTATACCCTACTAGCTATTGACCTTACACCGCAATACAGAAAAGACAAGGGGACTACGAACTCATAATTACGTCACAATATTGATTTTGCTCTGGGAGAATCGGTTTCCATACCACGCAGCTGTCTCATCACATCCCAGTAGCATTTTGACTTTAGGAGACTGCAATTCGCCTTCAAGGTCTATTTTGCTTTATCTATAATTGAGATCCAGGGACAGTCGCTCAAGGTGGCAGGAAGAGATTTGAGGGAGGACTGCTTCTCGAATGGACAGTTCTATGAGGCCTGCTCCAGAGTAAACTCACCTAAATGGTCTTCACTGTAAAGTGAGCACTTTTTAAATCATCCTGTGAATATTGTCACTGTCCTACCTGCGTGCATTTCGACAGGTAGACTGACTGTCATGCGGCCTGTAAAGTTGATAACGACGGAGAGAAAATATTTCCCTGTCTTAACGTTGAATTAGAAGTTTTAGGAAAACATTTGAGAATACTCAATTTCTTTGTTTTCCTTTCTGTATTTTTAATGCATATAAGATTAATAATTAACAAAATTGTAAAATAGTTACACCTGTAATAGTTTCACATATTTAATTGACTGACGAATGAATAAAATAGTCAGGTCCATGGCTATGCTAATTTAACATATGGCGGAAGTATACGGAATGTGCATACAAGTAGATCTTAAGCAGGGCTTCCAAAAGTGCTCAATTTACTGTGAACAACCTTTAACCACGGCTATGCCTATAGCACCTACCTGTGGCATAAACATGGGCACGGGGTGTGCCGGGTGTGCCCAGGAACACCCTAGAGACCGCCGATTTATTAATTTATAATTATGGTCTTTCGAATTTATTTCTAACACCCTAATTTAAGCATGCCTAAGAACATGCTGGACTGTTTAGGACATACCGAGGAATACGGAAACTGATTCGTCCAAAGCGTCATCAATGTCCCACGGGTGTCTTATGGGTCGACGTTCTGTTAATACTAAGCCTTCCACTCCCCACGATGCAGGCAGTTAGCGGTGCTAAGTTTAGTTTCCACACATTCTGTGCATACGTAAAATATTCTTGTTTTCATGGAATATTTACCTTTTTTTTATATAATAAAAGCAATCGTAACGGTTTTAAGCAACATAAATCAATAATCTATCCGTTTACATTAATTAATATATTCATTTCACTTTATTAAAGTTGTGAAAATTAATCTTTACCAGATTAGTTTTGTACGAATATTTTAGGAAATGATTGCGAAAATAAGGTTTTAATAATTTCCTATTTTGGCAAAACTTTTGAGTTACCACAGCTATTTTAAACTTTAAAATAAAAGATTTCCCTAGGTAGAAACCTCCGGCACATCATAATGATGAAGATTGCGCACGAGCTGCGGGCATAATCACTAATGTGGTGTACAAAGACGTCCTTCGGCAGAGGAAATTAGTAGANAAGATTGCGCACGAGCTGCGGGCATAATCACTAATGTGGTGTACAAAGACGTCCTTCGGCAGAGGAAATTAGTAGATGCTTCGTGTAATACCTACAAGCGGTCAAAGCCGCGGGTAGAAACATAGTTTAAAATAATTTTTTTCAAATGTCAGTGTTTGTAGACACGTTGCTACTATTCCCTGTGTAACGGCTTTCCATCGAAATTAATTAAATCATTTCACTTTTTACAGACACTTNAAGATTGCGCACGAGCTGCGGGCATAATCACTAATGTGGTGTACAAAGACGTCCTTCGGCAGAGGAAATTAGTAGCTGCTTCGTGTAATACCTACAAGCGGTCAAAGCCGCGGGTAGAAACATAGTTTAAAATAATTTTTTTCAAATGTCAGTGTTTGTTGACACGTTGCTACTATTCCCTGTGTAACGGCTTTCCATCGAAATTAATTAAATCATTTCACTTTTTACAGACACTTAAATTACATCAATTCCCTGTGATAATTTCAAAAATATTTTTTAATGGTATTGAAACGGGAGGTCATGAAGATCAGTGGGGAATTGCGATCACACTCCTTTCTCTGTTACCCCCGGAGATGGAAGCGCGCCGACGTGTGATGCCATCTCTACTATCTTACTGAACTACGTTCTCATCCTACGCCAGTGTCTCGTTGTTCTCCGCTGTCTAAAGTTGAAGGTAATGTATTGAACGGTGTTCTTGTTGTTTCGTGCGTTTGGTTTTTGAAATGTAAGTTCTTATATTTAACAGATTTTCACTTAATACAGCTATTTATGAATTGCTAGATATATAGACTGTATTTAACGCCACAATGTTTTAAACAAAGTTAATAATAAAGTTTCTGTAGCGAACAATATGATGGTACCCATGTTGGGTCAAAATCAAATCAGGATGATCGCCATTCGCCACAAGTGATCGCCATACCCCACAAGTGATCGCGATTGCCGCATCATAATTATTTTGAATTTTTTCTTCAAATGGTTCGTACGTATGATCGTAAAACTCAGAAGGCAAATTGGTCGAAGAATGATTTGGAGAATGCACTGAAGTGTATTGAAAGCGGAGAGAGCATTCTGAGCGTTTCCAAGAGGAAAGGTTTCCCATATACGACGTTAAAAGGTCGTGATAAAACTGGAATTGCCACACCACCTTCTTTGGGTAGAAAGGCTAAATTTACTCTCGGGGATGAAAATGCGATAGCTGACTATGTGGAGAAGTTAGCGGCGTTCGAGTTTGCAGAGAAGAAAGGACTCCCTCATAGTTTTAATAAAGCAAGCAGAATGGCAGGACGGGGCTGGCTTGACGGATTACTGAGAAGGAAGCCATTGCTTTCCGTTCGAAAGCTTGAAGCAACTAGCATGGGGCAAATAAAGGGTCTCAGCAGAGAAGTGTCAAAGATTTCAATGACATTGTGAAGAGGTAGTGTCCAAGTATAAATTTTCCCCTTTCTCAAGAACATAACATGGATGAAACAGGGATGGGAACTGTTCAAGAACCTGGCAATATAATTGCANTGGGAACTGTTCAAGAACCTGGCAATATAATTGCACCAAAGGGACAAAAAAAGAGTTGTCATGGTTTCAATTCCACCCCATTTCTCCCACCACTTACAACCACTGGACGTCACATTTTTTGGACCACTGAAGAAGGCGTACCATAGGGAATGTAATATTTTCATGAAGGTGAACGCACAGAGAATAATTAGGCCTGACGACTTTGCAACTTTGTTAAATCGTGCTTATTCACACGTGGCCACAATTGCCAAGGGTATCTCAGGATATAAAGCTAAAGGGATGCTAATATATTTACAAATGAGAATTTTGCTTTTGAGATAGAAACTGGAAACCTAACCACAGTGTCTTATGCTTCTTCCTCACAACAGGTAGAAACTAACATTGAAAAAGCTACTGTGTCCACTGCCACGAATGATACAGCAGATTCTATGGCCAACACATGCACTNAGAAACTAACATTGAAAAAGCTACTGTGTCCACTGCCACGAATGATACAGCAGATTCTATGGCCAACACATGCACTTCTATACCGAATAGCCCTACAGTCTCTTTCGAGAGCATTTCGCCTCTGCCTGCAAAAGCAAAATCAGTGAACACTGTTGTCAAAGGTAGAANGAAACTAACATTGAAAAAGCTACTGTGTCCACTGCCACGAATGATACAGCAGATTCTATGGCCAACACATGCACTACTATACCGAATAGCCATAAAGTCTCTTTCGAGAGCATTTCGCCTCTGCCTGCAAAAGCAAAATCAGTGAACACTGTTGTCAAAGGTAGAAGAAAANTCTCTTTCGAGAGCATTTCGCCTCTGCCTGCAAAAGCAAAATCAGTGAACACTGTTGTCAAAGGTAGAAGAAAACATCATTCACAGATTTTGACTGCCACGCCACAGAAGAAGAATTTGAAAATGAAGATGCAGAACAAAGTGGAAAAAGGAAAAAAGAAAACGACGAATCAGCACAATGAAAGAAAACAAACGTGGACACCACGTCAAGAACGACACAAGGAAGAAGATCCAGGAGGAACTTGAAAAAGAAGTTTACTTCAAATGATACAGCTTCAGGATGTGACAATATTTATGAAAAAGATGTATTTGTGATGTGATGTGTGTGGTGATTTTGGTATGGAAAATGAAATGTGGTATAGGTGCACAGTTTGTGGATTTTGGGCTCATTCTCTCTGCACTGGATGGGAGAGTCCTGAAGGATATACTTGTGACCTATGTTCTCGTAGCATTAGACAAGGACTGTGAAGAATCAGTTAACTATTCGTAATTCAAAACTTCCTGTTTTTGAATGTACCATTTGTAGTTATTAGCTACTCCCAACAGATAACATTTTTTTATATTACTGTACCATGTAAATGCTGTTGTTGTGTTCATTATTAATGAATTATGTATTAGTATAGTCATATTTGCTATCAAAATGGCTGTAGTATGCTTGTTTTATCATAGGTTTAAAACTAGAATACATGGCATATTGTGATCGTAATTCTCTTATCTTGTGATCGCAATTGCCTCACGCTGTGTTTTCATTTAGTTTTCAATTTTTTTATTAACTAGTTTACTGTATGACAAATAAGTACGTTTTTTTTTTTCACTTTCAAAATACGTGGTTTTACGACTGAAAAACTGATTTCTGCTTAAGTGGTCATGTTCCCCCCACCCCCTTTTCTCTCTCACGGCATCCCTAACTACATGTATCATATGTATAATGGAGTCCACTGTTGACTTACAGTTTGGCTTACAGATTGTGATATTGTGTTCTAGTATCAACTCCGGTGATCCAAAATAGGAATTATCAGGCAAGTAGTGTAGCAAGTACGTAACTTTTAATTTAATTTGTTAGAACTTTTAATAAGTCCCTTCTTCATACCAGAAAGATGATTTGTGCAATTACTAAGTATGTAAATTCACCGAACTTAACCTTAATACGGCACATGCATCCATGGCTCATGGGATTTGAACCCAGAATCTCTTGAAACGCATCCTCTTCAGTGACATCGATTTCTGAGTCCGCCGTGTGGAGGGTAGACTAAAGATGAAGTAGACATATTTTCGTCTTCTGCGCATGAACCCAACATTGGCTTGCGAATTGTCTAAAAAACTATTAAAATTTTGTATTCAAAGACCCGGCGGCTTTCTTATATTTAATTTCTTCGAACATGGACATGCTTTTCAAATACGGTATTTAGAGTAACTTTAATTGCATTGAAAATCGGTTAGAGCAAGTGTACCAACGTTTTAAGATACGTATTTATGTAAAAAATTACGCTAACTTTAGTCGAAGCCACGTGGTTTTGACAGTTATGTAGGAAGAAAAGCAGGTCAATGTTGGGACACGGAGAACGTTTATTCCGCAGCTTGCAAGCGCACTCTGCCTCACGTTTTCTCTACGCTATGGAGGAGTAGGTTTTTTTCGGATATACTCGTGCTTATATTTCCGTCGTTATCCCGGCTATGTTGACACTTATTTAGGGATCGTACCGAAACTTCATTTGCGAGGAAATTTTCCCACAAGGTACTCCCGTTTTATCACACGTTATTTTTTTCTAGATTACTTAAATCTTGCCTATTAAAATTTCTTACCTCACCCTTAACGCTGGCTACAGACATATGTGTCTGCCCCTATAATTAGTAAAACAATGTTTTCCACTCAGTACCAGCCTTTTGTTGTGTCTCAGGCGGGAAAAGATGCATAAACTTACAACCAAATTTTTTTGATGCGTAACCGGTAAGCGAAATTTCAGCGAATAATTCATTAACGGGTGGTGGTAAGAAATGATTGAAATGTGCTCCTGTACTAGGCTTTTTAAATCTCCAGTTCATCTAAGTTTTCAACGATAATGCATCTTACAGAAATAGACAGACAATTTTTCAAATACGGGGGTTTCTACGATTGAACGTTAAAAAAAAGCCTGTTACTTTGAAACGATGCAGTTTCTCGTAAGAGAATGTGTATAGTACAGTAGTTTTCAAAATCTTTAAATGTTACGATTAACATAAGATATCCATTTATCGTTCCTCAGTTGTTATATACTGCTGTGTATTTCTTCACACACGAACATATAACTGGCATCTATTATACTGAAGCACAGGGAGTGAAGTTTCATCTTAGTGAAACATCTGGATGCTTTGATTACACATGGTAACCGCAATGGGTATTCCCCAAGGACCGAACTGGTTTCCGATCATCTCGAGTTTTTCCTGGTCGTGTTCTCCGAGGCGTGTTCTCTGTAGCCGACGCCATCATTGCTGCGGTGAATGTGTAGCGCAAAGTCGGGAAAAGTGGCGTCCTTGCGGCGACCGATTGCCCTGCCGCTCTCTCATGAAGGACGTGTTGGGCGGACAGCTTTCGATAAGGAAGTATCAACAGTCTCTGATTGCGGAAACATCTCTCCTCGTCTGTGCGATTCCACGAAGCAATTGTCACAGCGTCGTCAAGCCACCAAGAAATTCAGTATTTTATATATGTATGAATAATGTTCAACATGTAGGAAATACTCGCAATTATTATTTCTTAAAAAAAAAAAAAAAAACACATTATTTTAGTGGCATTTAAAAATAATAATTTTAATGTTCCTGGGACGTAAAAGTAATAAAAACTAACTCACTTGCCGAAATAAGATAGTTCACACTGAAATAGCATGGTATTGTGAGTTACTTCAAGAACTCTTTATAATTGCGCTATAAAATGTTTGCAGTGTGTTTCATTTTTTTTTTTTTTAAAGAAATTTTGCTAAGCCTGCCTTAAAATTTATTAAGGCATGGCGTTTCAGTCACCCTCGTTACATTTTGCATAAATGATGCAAAAACTATGCTATTTAATTTTCTTNATTAAGGCATGGCGTTTCAGTCACCCTCGTTACATTTTGCATAAATGATGCAAAAACTATGCTATTTAATTTTCTTTCTGCGAGTAAATAGTACTGACAAGTAAGCCTAATGTCTACAAGCTAACCCTTTCATTCCCACATTAATTTATGATTTGTGGTGTGGCAAATAAGATATATTTTTATGCGTACTGTTGTAACATTTCAAATTAAATTCCAGTTGAATATTTTAAATCAATTAATACGTTATCAGTTTCATCTTCTGAAATATTTTTTATTAAGTTAGTTCTTCCAACAAAATTAGCACAGTTATCAATTCAATTCTTCTTAAATACAATCAAATTTATACTTAATAATTAATTTTTCATCCTTCAAAACTTATTGTAGCGATAATTTTAAATATTAAATCATTTTAACATTATATTTATTACTTACGTCCGTCATTAGAGGTGGTAAGAATTATTCTGTAAAAAAAAATTAGTTATGTTTTAATTCTGCCTTACTTATGTTGTCTCTTGTCCTCTGATTGGCTGTCGTCTAACCATGACACATCTTTCTGCCAATCAGCAATAGCGACACGAGGACAAAAAACTAGGATAGTTTTATTTAGTACTTTTGATTAATAAACATTTAATGCTGACCACCCACTAGGTAAAAAATAAAAAATAACAAGCAAACTATTAATTCTGAATACCGTCTAGAAACAAATGAAAAATACTTACACATGATCTCTGTTTCAATAAACTATTAAAATAACCAAAGATTATACTGTCAACTCATAATAAAGGGCAATTCGGAAATTATATTAAAGAAAATGACAACATAAGCAACTACTCTGTAATAATATATAATTAAAATATCTGTGATTAACGTTAAACATAACCCCTAAAAACTGCAATGTTACATTAAACTGGCACGTCTTGTTTCGANTAATATATAATTAAAATATCTGTGATTAACGTTAAACATAACCCCTAAAAACTGCAATGTTACATTAAACTGGCACAAGTCTTGTTTCAATATCACAATCTAGGCTTATGGTGTTTCTTAATCAGTGATAAAAACAATTTATAACATAGAGCAGTAGCACGGTTTACGCCATAGTTACCTACAAGAAGATCATGGGGCACTGAGTCTCACAGAGCACAGCACCCATCAAATATAACCTTCCTATACAATATGTTGACGTTTGTCTACGTTGGGCATGAAAGGCTTAAATAATATTACATAAAAAAATACCCGATTCGAAGGGGAAGGAAGAGAAAGGGGAGGGAACGGTGTAACCTGGTATAATTTACATATTTTCCGGCTGCACACTTGACTCGTTCGAGTCGTAACTTGTTAAATGATCAAGACATACCTTTGTTTTTAATCTGTTGACGATAAAATACTTACATTTAATGTTAAGTAGTGTTTGAAAACACAAAGAAACTGATTTGTTCGTCTAAGAAATTGCTTGTTGTTGCGAAATAGAGTAAAAATAAAAATCACAAAAACCAAGTACTACTTTAAAGCAATTTTTATTTAGGCCTAAATAATTTACAGAACTCAACATTCAAAAAATATTCTTCTTTTGTACAACTGAACGATCTTGTATGGATACAAACATGCTTATCAATTTCCCAGAAACCATTTTGTAGGTACAGGCACAGGATTACTTAGAAACAAGTTAGAGCACAACAACAACAACATGTAACAGGCAATGATAACACACACACTAACAGAATTCGTGCTAGCCGCACGGGAGATGTTTCCGTCCACAGATCATGACTATAAGTTGGCGGGACTGCGCGTGACGCTGTGGGCTTCGCTGGAAGGTCAACCCTTCTTGCAGTGGATCATGACCTTGATGGGGTTGCCCTTGCCCGTCTTGGCGGTCTCGAAAGCTTCCAGAGTTTCTTCAAGTTTGAAGTTGTGGGTGATGAGGCTCTTCACGTTAGCCGTCCCAGACGCCACCAAAGCCAGGGCGCTCAGGTAGCTGCAACATGCATCAGTGTTTGTTAATTGCATCGTTCCTATTTCCTTACGATTTCTGAAAAGAATGTTCGTTAAGGCGCCCGTGTACCTGGCGCTTGAACTGCGTTGCAGAGTGTTCGAAATACACGTTTTTCAACGAAACTATTAAGCGTGCGTCCAACGTGCTGATCTACGAAAAGAACACACACTTCAGACGAGAGCTGTTAAGTACTTTCAAAATATCACGTACGTTAGAAACATCAATTCAGAGTACTCCAAAACCGCTAAAAACGGCCTTTCCAAGGCGCTGTAGCTCAAAATGCACGCATCAGATACATACAAAACTACTATAGGGGCCTGCATTGAACCTTCCTAAAGACTTCCCACTAATAAAATAATATGGTCACCGGTGAAAGTCCCATATCCCGCGCTTCTCGGCCTAAACGTGGGAAAAAGTTCGAGGTAGACGGGCGCCTTAAGGCTGTTCACAAGACAAACATTTTTTTCAACATTTTGAGGATCCGTATGGTTTCGTGATATGATATTGACGATACTATGAATAAAATGCCAAATAATTTTGAAAATAACAATCATGGCGTCTTTTTTTTTTAGCGATTTTAACTTAAAATTCTGATTGTTACTAATTTTACGCCAGGTAGACGGGCGCCTAATATAATTGTTAATCGTTCTTCCGGTACTACTTTCCACGAGAAAAGGTGGTGAAAATTAATGATCGTTGAGTGGTAGTAAATATGGAGTGAAAACTGTAAAGTTAGTAGTAAACTACACGTAGGGAAGGCGAGTACTCACTCGTTGCAATATCTGAAGCATCCTCTGAGGTCGATCTCCTTCGTCAGTATCTCAATGAGAGGCAGCTTCACTTCAGGGTTGTACATTCCCACGACGGCGACCACTCCGCCGCTCTTGGTGCTCTGAAACACCATCCACAAGTTGTTCAACACTCACACGTCGGTACACAGTTGCGTTTGCTTGCCAGGTGGACAACGACTCCCAAGGGTAGTGCAGCATGAATGATGCTGAACCACCCATATACATCTACTCCGGAACTGCAACGGCGTGTATGGAGATCAAATACGTAAACGTATAGCTTGTCCACGGTTAGTTGAGCACTTTTGAAACCAACCTTTGAAACAAAAACGTCCCTGACCATACCTGCATGTTTGTGCCTGTGGCAATTCTGAAAAATAATAATGCATGTTTTATAAAATTAGGCTCACACTGATGTAATATGCATGATGTTCTTTTTCGAACTCATAGCTGTTGTATGTGCAAAAATAAAAAAAGTTTTTTGAACCCTTGCATTCTATCATATGGTGGAAGGTATAATTCGTTGACACTATATTCCGCAGTATCACAAACAGCTGCTGCCAATAACATCAAGCACAAACACATTTTATTGGTCATGACGACACATGAAAGAGGGTTTTTGTAATTAATTGTACAGTTTTGAACCATTTTTTCCCGGCAATTCTTAAAACTATATATCTTTTTCTGTGACTGAAAGGGTTCAAGTGTCCCATGCTAACCTCAGTGATTAACCCCACCTGATGGTAATTCAGCTGTTTTTAACGATACACTCTGATATCCGGGTTTCCCGTACTCCGGGCCACCGTTAGTCTTAATATGGTCCGTACCATATAAGAAGGCCACTTTTTGACAGCTCGGTGAAAGTAGCGCCACTGTTTACATCTGACTACATCTGACTGCGTATCGTTCCGCCATCAGCTGATCGGCCACATAACTGGTCCGGCGAGTAAGCGCATCTAGGAGGTGCTGCCTCGTGCGGCAATTGATGAACTGCTAGGGTGCGCGGCAGGCGGCGAAAGAGTTCTCGAAAACGAAATTTGGTGTGCGATTGTAGGGTCGTTCATAAACGTAATGTAACTGGAAGGGCAGGAACATGTAGAGAAGAGCAGCGGGAAGACGTGAGTGCAGCACACATTACAGGTTGGCGTGCTAGTGCGGCGAGTGTGCGGTGTCCCACTTCTCCGGAAACAAGGTGCGGGTTTTCGGAGAACAATATGGCGTATGCTTCGCAAATGAGCCAATAGGTAGCGCGCACAACAGATTTTTCGACGATAGCGTCTTTGTAAAGTAGACTGTTGTTACTGGCTGGGTACGAAAAGTATTTCAAATATATTTCGTAAAATTATTAGAGAAAATAATTTAACAATATTGTGCAATATTTCGGTATGCTTTTGGAATTAATATCAAGCACGTAAGAAAAGAGGGGTTGGAGAGGGTGGTATACGACGTGAAAAAGGTTTCGATATTGCATTTCATTTCTATACTGGTTGAATTATTATGCATTTCATTCTGAACACCTATACATTACTATTTTATCACGAAGTTTAGTTTCTAAAACTAAAAACTGCTGTTTTATGACCACGTAAAATAAAATGTATTAATTAATCTAGGAACTCTTTGTTATCGTGTATTTTCAGCTTGTCTAATGTGCATCGGCAATGCACTATGAATAGCCAACGTAACATTAACTTTTGTTCATTCGTGCATCAGCTGATACAGGATTTTGTAAATGGCACGTTGTTTGTTATGAATATCTTAAGTTTCCACTCACTGACTGTCAGAATGTGGCCTTCTTATATGAAATGAACTATAAAGGCTGTTCACAGTAAGCTGAGCATTTCTGAAAGCCCTGCTTAAGATCTACTTGTATGCACACTGTGTATTCTTGCACGTTATGTACATTTAACATTGTTATGGGCCTTATCACTTTATTCATGCGTCGGGTAAGTAAAATTATGAAATTATCACAATATTAAATATTTTACAAATTTTCCGACTCCTGCACTTACATGCACTATAAAAAACAGAAAGCAAAGTAAATAATTTTACTATTCACAAATGTTTACCAAACACAAATAATTAAAAATTGAAAATGGAACAACTTTCTCTCCATTGTTACCAACTTACCAACATGCCAGTCGGTGTGCTCGTTGAAATACATTCACGTAGGAGCGGTGATATTTTTCAAAGGTTGATTTCGAAAGTGCTCAGTTAATTGTGTATGGCCTATACCGTAGGTTCAACTGCACTAAAGTTCGAATGGGAAAATAATATTCGCGCAGCTTTGAGGGAGGAAATCTAGGGTAGGTAGTGTAGGGGAAAGCTTTCCCGAGCGCTCACCGCTGGAGGGAGGGGAAACCACGTGACACCGGACACTGCTGGCGCATTCCTACCCAAGTTCGAACTGCTACCCAGGACCTCCGACTCTCCTCTTAGTTTTAAGGCAGGTAAGAAAAAACTTCTGGTACTATACGTACCAAACTGATAACATCACCCTCTAGTACTGCACTATTAAATACCGCTGACGCGGCTTAACGTTTTTCTGACAGGAGCTGCTCTCACCTAACATTTCTCCGCAGCTGTCACTATTGAACTGAACAACTTCACCCCTTCGTGCAGTGGCAATGGGCGCGTTTTGGACTTGTGCGCAGTGATTTGCCATTAGTGTTGCACCGTACCTTGACGGCGAGCCTGACGGTGGACTCGGCCCCGGTGCAGTCGATGCTCATGTCGGGCGCCTGCCCCAGCGTGCTGTGTACCTTCTTCACCAGCTCGTCCTCGGCGTCCTTGAGGCCGACCTGCAGCGTGAAGTCCGCGCCCAGCTTCTTCGCCATCTCGAGCCGGTGGTCCACGAGGTCTGCACCACGCCACATCAACACTTACAGTCTTTTCTGAAGCTCTACTTAACTTCTACTTTCAGGCTATTCCTCCGCCTCCATGCAAACAAACCTTAACTAAGTTTAGAAAATTACACCAAAGTGAAAACGTACCATATTTATACACATTCACTTTAATAGTATTTTTCATTAGAACTATTTATTATTAGGAATCAAGCCTACTTTCTTTCTGTTTTTAATCATATTAGTTGCACAAGAAAATCAATAATTTATACATAAAATATAAGTAAAAGTTCAATTTAAAAACAAATTTTGCGTTAACAGATATATAAAAAACTGCTCGTGAAATGTGGTATCCTTGGGGCCTGGGCCTCTCGAGAGGGAGCCCGTAGAGATGCAATTANGGCCACGCGTTGCTGATTCATAAAATATTTTAGTTCTATTCATTTCTGTAAAATTAATTGAAAGAAGTATATGTATTTTCAAAATATTTATTATTGAAGTACTTGCTTGTATACAATGTTTTTAGTTTTACCATCTTCCGCGCGTATGAATACGTTGGATGGTTTTCCTACTCTAGAACACGACACATACAATTGGCCGTGCGAAAAACATTCTGTTTCTAAATCTATTCTGCACATTTGCAATGACTGCCCTTGAGCTTTATTTATTGTCATTGCAAATGCTAACCTGACTGGAAACTGTGTTCTTTTAAAGCAAAAGGGAATTTCTGATGGAATAAATGGACAGCTGTCAACAAAGGCGCTTCCTGTTGCGAAAGCATGGTGAAAATGAGCTTTTTGCAGATTTTAGTAACTTTGCAGGTAATACAGATAAAAAAGAAGGTGCACAAACACTCGTGGGAACGAAAGGAAGGTTTATAAAAAAAACACAATGAAAATTGGTTGATTTTTTCGGGAGTTATACGCGTCCGAACGGACGCAGCATTTATATATATATACATAGATACACACATGAGGGATGATTCAGAAGGCATGGCAACTATTGTTTATCTCCCCACAACGATCCAACATAGGAAATGTCCTATTTACAGTTGAAAGTGTACGACAAGTACGTTTTAAAGATGGCACAACGTGGTTTATGGATGCGGGAATGTCCGGTAAAGGAACGAAGACAAACATGGCGGCTTGAAATAACTGTTAAATTGATGTATTCTCATACATTCTGTATACCCACATTTTAACGGGTACGCATCGTACGAGTACAAGCTGTTTAACATCCTTCAAAGTGGTTCATGGTTCGTCAATGTGTGCTACCCCACGTCTAACTTGCTGTTGCCGTCAGATGGGGTGTGAGTGCATCCATCCAGCCATGGACACGTTCTCTAAGTCAGTTGTCGGATGACAGGGGTGCGAAATGGACGTAACCAAAGTCGAACAGCATGCGTACATCAAGATAGCTGTACGCCACGGCCGCAATGCACGCGGATGTCATGCAGAGCTACGAGAAGCATTGGGTAATCGTTATATATCATATCGTACAGTGGCAAAGTAGGTAAATGCCTTCAAACAGGGAAGAGAGTCAACAGCCGACCTACCTCGCAGTGGACGTGCTGTTGTCAGATAACCACGACGTACGAGTGACTGTGGTCGATCAGTGCCTAATGTGTGGCACTCTCTGGATGGTATTAACCCAGCAGACAGATATTCCTGCGTCGTCAGTGCGCCTAATCCTACGGCGGGACTTCAATGTTCGTTATGTATATGTGCCAAGCGGGTGCCACATCACTTAACTGAGGTAGAGAAGTGGACCCGATACGAGACATGCCGTATCAATCTGGAATCCTTTTTGCGTGATGCTGAACCGCATCACTGCAATTGATGAAACATGGGCACGAGCATACGAACCCGAATTGAAGCGACAGTCCAATGAATGACGTCATCCTGGATCACCACGTAGACACAAGGTACGACAAAACCCGTCATCCACAAAGCTGATGATAATTTTGGCATAGGACATTGGAGGTGTTTTAGTGTCTCATCCAGTTCCTGAGAGTTGTACTGAAAATGCACAGTACCGCCTGTCATTTCTGCGGTACTATCTTCGTCGTACAGTTCGAGAGAAACGAACCTGAACTGTTGGCCTACGCTATAGTCATACATGACAACGCTAGGCCTCATACAGCAGGTAGCGTTACACGGTGTTTACGGCATAGGGGATGGGAGGCGTTGCCACACCCTCCCTATTCACCCGATCTTATTCTCAAAGTGAAGAGGCCATTGCGTGGTAAACGTTTTGCCAACAAACAAGACATCATCACAGCATTTCGAAGAGAGGTGGCGCACATTGACGGATCTCGTGCAGCCGATGGTATTTCCCGTCTTCCTCATCGCTGGCAACGAACCGTGGACAACCTCGGAGACTAATTTGAAGGATGTTAAACAACTCGTACACGTACGATAGTGCCCGTTCAAATGTGTGTATACAGGATGTACGAGAATACATCAATTAAGCTGCGATTTCAAGCAGCCATGTTTATCTTTGTTCTTTGCCGGACATTCCTACATCCATACCACATGTGGTATCAACTTTAAAACGAAAATGTCGTACACTATCAACTGTACATAGTACATTTTCTGTGTTGGATAATTTTCGGGAGATAAACAATAATTGCCATGACTTCTGAATCAGTCCTCATTTATATATATATATATATATATATGGCAATACTGAAATATATTTACTAATCATGTTCCAATTTAAAAACATTTATGTGTTGTGTAAGTTATGTTTAAAGTGTTTAATAAATTGCAAGTCCACTAAATTTGTGTTTTACTGTGATTGCCTAACCGATTGCTCTTGGGGCCCGCCATAGCTCTCTCGACAGCCCTGCTCAAGTATCGCGGGTAACCACGTTACACAGAGCCGTTTGCCTCATCTGGGCTCAGGAACACTGCCACTGATCACATGACAACTGTAACGTGTAGCTCGGTCCGATGAGTCACGTTCCCAAATCATACAAGTGACTGTGGGAAAATTCCCTCGAATCCGTTGATCTCTCACATCAGCAAAAGACTGCTCTGGCTGACAATGTCTCCGTAATAGCATGGTTGCATTCAACAGGCAGTAATATTTTTTCCCCCATAAGTTGATTTAAAGATTTCTCCCTTTACTGTGAACAGCCTATAAAATGTTCATGAGTAATTCAACATTTTTGAAACATTTTTTTCTGAAAACGTCACTGTCGCTACCTGCGCGTATTTTAACAGGTACGCTAAATGACATGCGCCCAGTAAAGTTGGCAACGTTGTTTTTACATCTATATACGTGTAAAAACCAGCAAATGTGTAAAATATTTAATGTTTTTAATAATTTCACAGTTTCACTTGACAGACGCATGAATAAAATGATCAGGATCACGGCGATATTAATTTTACATTTCTTGTTCTGAAATGTTATTGCACAGTAAGTCTACGCCTCGATTTCGTCGAACCACGGACAACGCTGAGAAGTTGCTCGCAGTTACCTGATCGCAATTGGTAGCCCTGCTTATGATATATTTCTCTGTCACTTTCTTACCCTTCCCGTCACATCCAAAATTAACGTAGTTAAGGCCACTATCACTTTATTCATGCTTAATCCATACATTTCCCAACATTCGTGTAGGGTCAACGTGGATGAGAGGATTAAGTCAACTGGAGCAGGTTTCCTTGCGTCGTTCCGGCCAGATTTAAGAATGGATTAGGCGAGGAATAAGATAAAAGGGGGGG